>RJWM01011929.1:0-58159 GCA_004363535.1 Dasyprocta punctata
TCTGATACCCTTATTATTATATGTCTGGGTGAGGATTTATTTTGGTTGTGGTTAATTGGGGTTCTGTATGCCTCAGTTACCTGTATTTCAGATTCTCTTCCCATGTTTGGAAAGTTTTCTGCTATTATTTCTGTGAATAGTCTTTGCAGGTCATTAGCACTGACCCCTGCTTTTTCACTGATGCCTATTAATCTTATGTTATTTCTCTTGGCATCATCTTGCAGGTGTTGAATTGTTGTTTCTTGGTTCCTTACTATTTTTAAGAGATCTTTTCTTTCGTGGCCATGATCTCCCATGCTGTCTTCAAGATCTGAGATTCTATCTTCAGCTTCATTCAAGCGGTTCTTCAAACTTTCCATGGAGTTTTTCATTTCCTGCATTTCCCTTTGCATCTGTTTCATGCATTCTGTTTGTGTCTTATATTGTTCATTCAAGGTTTTGATTGTTTTCTTAAGTTCTTCTATTTTTTTTATCTTGCTCTTCTTTAGATACACACAGCATTTCTTTAATAATGATTCACATTTCATTTTTTAGCTGAGAGAATATTTCTGATTTGAATTTCTCTATAGCTTTATCAAGCTGTTTCTTTATTGCGTTTTCTATCATTTCAGAAAGTCCATTTGTGTGACTCCCACTGTCTTCCATTTCAGTGTCTCTTGGGTTTGTTCTTTGTGGACTGGGGGACTGAGACTGCCTCTTGGTCTTTTGTTTTGTCATTTTCTTCTAGAACTTATGTGACTTCGTGTCCTGCGAGGCTGACCAGGCGTTCCCCTGTGGGTTGCGCTGAGTCGTAGGTCGTGCTGAGTTGTGGGACCCGGTAGAGCTGGATCCTGTGTGCAGCAAGTGAGGGCAGCCTCCCGGGGTGTGTGGTTGGAGCCTCTGCCTTAACTGGCTGGGGGCCAAGGCCTCCTGGTCCCAGGGAGCTAGGCAGAGTGTACCCCAGAGTGTGATGCCGCCTGGACCCTGGGTCTGGCTGCAAGGAGTTCAGAGCAACATTTGTGCCTGGAACTACCCTCATTGGAATAAATATATGAAATTGTTTTCCTAAATGTTCAACCCATAAAGCTAGAAAAAATAAATACAAATAAATAAATGAAATATAAAAAATAATAAAAATTAAAATGGAAATATTTTTCAATTACAACCACAAAAGACTTTAATAATAAACCAAAAATTGTAAATTGAAATGATTCATGAACTAGACATAACTTTTGTTCTACCACTATAACTCAATAGAGAGAGAAGACCACATAAATATTTGGAAAGAAAGTCAAAAAAAGTGACAGAAAGAAAAAAAATCTGAGAATTCTAAATGTGGATGAATATTGACTTGATAATTTTAATGAAATGGGTGATCTTCTAGGGAAATATAAATTAACAAAGTTGACTAAAGGAGGAAGAGAATCTGAAATAAGCCAGTAAAAGGAATAAAATTTAAAAGGTAGCAAGATATCTATCACTGTGGGGAAAAAAATGTATCAGGTCTAGATAATCTAACACATAGATTCCATCACTTTTTTTTTTTGTTGTGCTATGGATTGAACCCAGGACCTTGTGCATACTAAACATGTGTTCTACCACTGAGCACCCAACTTGCATGTTTTTGCAATACTGGAGATTGAATCCACGTTTTCACGCATGCTAAGTAAGTTCTGTACCACTAAGCTATATCCTCAGCTCTTTTTATTTTTTATTTTGAGGCACATTCTCACTAAGTTGCCCAGGCTGGCCTTGAGCTTGGGATCCTCCTGCCTCAGTTTCCTGAATAGCTGAGACTGCAGGTGTGAACCCCTACACCTGTTTCCATCACATTTTTAATATTAGATAATTACTAGGTTATGTTGAGTAAGTGAAGAGATACAATGTGGCTAGCAAAACCCTGCTATTAAATCCAGACAGAGGACTTTCAGTTTCTGATCCAGCCTTTTAGGAGCTTAGAAGTCACCTCTCTGTCCTAAGAACAAGTTAAAAAGAAAGAAAGAAAGAAAGATAGATAGATAGAAAGAAAGAAAGAAAGAAAGAAAGAAAGAAAGAAAGAAAGAAAGAAAAAAAGAAAGAAAGAAAGAAAGAAAGAATGGAAGCAAGCACAATAAAGGATCAACAACTTTCTTAGATTCATTATAAAAGTGAGGTCACAGAGCAAATCACTACACCCCAAATGGAGAGACAGATGGATGCAGAGAATCTCAACTCATTGCAATAGAAACCCATGAGAAAATACTCCCCTGGGAACCAGTGCCAGGGTAGGGAAACACAACTTGTAGATACCTAATTGCTGGAGGCTCTGTGTGAAAAACTCTGAGAATTAAAAATTCCAGGAAGATCCAACCACAGTTTTGTGAGTTTTACTTCCATAACTCTACAAGGTCCTCACAGTAAATAATGGAGAAAAATACCTTCATCCTTTCATCCAGGAATAAGGACAAGAAACCATTGGGAAATATACCTGGACATTCTGTTCTTAGCAAGTCTCCCATCAGGAGAAGCTACTTTACCAGATCCTAGCCTTCAGGGACTTTTGTCAGAACCTAACTAATCCAGGGAAATGGAAATACCTGACTCTAGTGTTCTATATGAGGAAGGAGAAATATCCAATCCCAGACCATTCCAGTCATCTTGCTTCACCTACGTGGGGAAAAACAAAACCGAAAAACCTTGGTGACATTTACAATCCAATCACACAAACTCACCAAAAGCCTGAGAACTAATTTTAAGACTGTAGAATTGTTCCCCTACATAGTATCACTACATTACTAAATAGATCATAGCTCCTTTTCCCCAAAACAATAACTTCACCTTCAGAAAAAAGTTACAAGGCATATTAACAGGCAAAACAAACAAACAAACACAGTTTGAAGAGACTAAGGAAGCACAGAATCAGAGTAATACGAAAGCTAGAGTTATCAGACAAAAAAAATTTTTTTAAAAAACTATTCTCACTATGCTAAGGGTTTTATGAAAAAAGTAGACAATAAGCAAAAACAGAGAGCTGATGTAAACAGAAGTATAGGAATTCTAAGAAAGATTACAAATAAATACCAGAGATCATAGTACTGTAACAGAAATGAAGATTACCTGTGCAAGGATTATTGGTAACCAAGTGAACAAATCTATGGGTTTGACCATATAATTCCAAAACTGTGGGAGGACAGAATGAAATATCTAAGGACCAGGGTACAACTACAAAAGTTGCTCACTATGTGTTAGGTGACTAGTAGAGGAGAAGAAATAGAAAAAATAGTCAAAGCAATAAGGACAAAAATTTCCTGTCAGTTCCCAAAGTCTGACACTAAAGTCAGGTCCAGGAAGCTCACAGGTCTTCAAACAGGATAAATACAAACCCAAAACAAAACAAAATAAAATCTAAAGCTACACCTAGATAAATCATATCCAAACTTCATGAAATGAAAGACAGTGAAAAAATCTTGAAAGCAGCCAGAAAGACTGAACACCTTTCTTGTAGAAGAACAAATATAAAAAGATTTCATTCAATTTTTCCTCAGATACTATGCAAGCAGAAGAGCTGAGTGAAATGCTGAAAAAGAGAAAAAAGAACCACTAATCTAGCATTCTGTAAGCTCTGAAATTATCTTTCAAAAGTAAAGGAGAAATGAAAGCTTTTCAAGACAAATAAAAATGAAAAAATTAGTTGCATTATCTGGCTTGGAAGAAAGTTAAAGGCCATTCTTCAAGGAAAAAAAGAAATAATATACATCCACAACGTAGGTCTACACGAAGAAGGAAAGAATATCACATAAGGAGTAAGTGAAGATAAAGTAAGAAACTTTATCTTTTATCCTTAACTGATTTAACAGATACTGGCAGTTGTTTAAAACAATAGCAATAATGTATTCAATTATAAATACATATGCATATATGGAGTTTCAATTTGTTTGTTTTTGGAATTCTTTTCATATTGGTGGATCACACTTCTGGGTGAGTCTGGGTGCCATAGAATTGTAGCCTTGCTGTCTGTATCTGGTCCCTCATCTGTTCTACTCTGTCACTCTTCCCCTGCTCCTCTTCCAAGCTGCCATGATCTAAGCCCTGCCCTTCTGCCATGATGTCTCTGTTTTGGAACCAACCTACTGTGGGCTGAAACTGTGAGCAAATCAAACTTCTCTTCCTTTAAATTGTAAGTATTCAGTATTGTGTCTGAGTGATGGGAAAGTTGTCTGATACAACATATATGCATGTATGTGTAATAATTTTTATGTATACATAAGTGAAATGAATAACAGCAATATTACAAAAGATAGAAATAAGATTAGGTAAAATGTGTAATTAAAAGGTGCTCACATAACCCATGAAGTGGCATAGTGTTACTTTAAAGTAGTCTTTGTTTAGTTGTACGTGTATATTATAGACTGTAGGGCAACCATTAAAAAAATGCTATAAAGAAGCATAGTTAAGGGCCGGGAGTTTGACTCAGTAGCTTAAGTGCCTGTCTGGCAGGCACAAGGTTGTGAGTTCGATCCCTGGTACTGCAAAAACAACAACAACAAAAAGAAGCATAGTTAAAATTCTAAAAAGGAAGAGAAAATTAAAAAAAAAAAAACCTATATTTAAAACCCCAAAGGTAGGCTGGGGATGCAGCTCATTGTAAGAACACCTGCTTTGCATGTCTGAGGCCCTGGGTCTGATTTTAAAAAATCAAAGATACAAAAAACATGGAGGACAAAAGTAAAATCAAATAATAACAATAAATAGAAAACAGTAAGTATGGTAGATATTAATCCAATTATATAAATAATCGCTTTGTTATTATTATCATTTTTTTTGGTACTGGGGCTCGAACTCATGACCTTGTACTTTCAGGGTGAACACTGTGCTGCTGAGCTGTAACCCCAGGCCTAAATAATCACTTTTAATATCAATGGTCAATATATGCCTAATAAAAGATAGAACTTCTAAGAGTGGGTTGAAAAATGACCTATGTCTTTTATATGAGGAAACTCACTTTATGTGTAAAGGCACATATAAATTAAAAGTAAACACATGGAGCAGATATGTCATGGCTATATTAATCAAAAGCAAGTGAGAGCAGCTATAACTTCAGACAGAGTCAACCTCAGCATAAGGAAAATCATGAGAGATACAGATAGAAATTATATAAAAATAAAGGGGTCACTATTTCAAGAGAACATAAGAATCCTTAATGTGTATTCATCTAACAACAGAATGTCAAATACTTGTGGAACAAACTGATGGAACTGCAAAGAGAAATAGATGAATCTACTATGATATTTGCAGGCTTCATTAGTACTCTATCAGAAAAAGACAGATCCATCAAGCAGAAAATTGGTAAGGATGCAATTGAACTAAGCAATATTGTTAATCAACATAATAGAGTTCTAGGACTATTTCACCCAACAGCAGCACAATACACACTCTTGTCAAGCTTGCATAGAACATTCTCCAAGATGGAACAGATACTGGAACACACCTTAACAAATTTAAAAGAGTAGAAATCATACTGTGTCTGCTCTCAAACCACAAAAGAAGTAAAATTTAAATCAATAAAAGAAAGACAGCTGAAAAACCTCAAAATATTGAAGATTAAACAATGTACTTCTAAATAACACATGAGTCACAAAATAAAATCTCACAAATTAAATAAAAATGAAAACATAACATCAAAGTTTGTGGACTACCATAAAAGCAGCGATTACAGGAAAATTTAGAGTATAGAATTGCATGTATTAGAAAGGTTGAAAGAACTCCCTGAATTCAAGACTTCCTATCACTGAAACAGTGAGGTATAAGTAAAATATTGCACACACATATAAATAGAATAGAATAAAGGCCCCTAAATATAAACATAGATTGACAAAGAAACAAAGGTGATACAATGGAACAGAGATAGTCTTTTCCATATACAGTGCTGGAACATCGCCATGCAGGGGTAAAAAAAGAATCTTGAAACACATGTTAGACCTTTCTCAAGAATGAACTCAAAATGAATCATGGGCTTAAATACCAAATGCAAAAGCTAAATACCAAATGCAAAAGCATAAAACATGTAGAAAATAGCATAGGAGAAAATCTAAATATTTTGAATGTGGAATTGACTTTTTAGATACAGCATCAAAGGCATGATCCATGAAAGATCAGTTAATAAAACAGAACACATTAAAATTAAAAACTTCTAGGAAAGACAATGTCAACAGATTGAGAAAATAATCCATGGATTGGCAGAATATATGTGCAAAAAAACCACATCTGTTTAAGTGCCTATTATCCAAAATATACAAAGAACTCTTAAAACTCAAAAATAAGAATACAAATTATCAGATATAAAAATGAGCAAAAGAACTGAACAGACACCTCTTATTTTAGTCACTTTCCTTGTCACTGGGACAAAATATTCGTCATGCACAATTTAAAGGAGGGGAGATTTATTTTGGCTCAAATTTTCTGTTCATGATCAACTGATTCCAAGGCAGAAACATGAAGGTGAAAAGGTCTGGGTGGAGCAAAGCTGCTCATATCCTAGTGGTCAGGAAACAGAGAGAGAAGGGAGGAGCTGAAAAGGGAGACACTAGTGAACACTAGTGAACTGCCTCCTTTGACTAGGCCTAACCTCCCAACAGCACGTTTAGCTATGGATTTGTCAATGGATTATGATGAGTGTTGTCTCCCCATGATTCAATCACTTTCCAAAAGTCTCACCTCTGAGCACATGAGTCTTTTAGAGAACATTCCAGATTCAAACCATAACAACTCACTGAAAAATATACAGAGACAGAAAGATACACAAACCAGGAATTGCAAATTAAAACAATGAGGTATCACTACAATCCTATTAGAATGCCTAAAATCCAAATAATCAGTAACAACAAATGTTGTTTAGGATATGGAGCCACAGGAACTCTTGTTCACTGATGGTGGGAATGCAAAATGGTACAGCCACTTTGGAAAGAAGTTTGATATTTACTTAAAGGAATTGAAAAAAATTATGTCCAGACAAAAACCTGTGCACATGTTTATAACAGTTTTATTCGTAACTGCCAAAACTTGAAAGCAACCACAATGTCCTTCAGCAGGCAAATGGGTAAATAACTTGGACACATACAAACCAAGGAATATTATGTAATACTAAAAAAGAAAAAGGTGGGGAAAGGTATTTTTATGATTTTGATCTTAAATGTACCCCAAAGGCTCTGTGTTGAAGACTTGGTTACCAGCCAGGGGTACTCTTGGGCAGTGGTGGCACTTACAAGATTTGAAGCCTAGTGGAGAATGGTAGGTGACTGAGGCCATGACTTTGAAGGAAGTATTGGAACTGGAGTTGCTCTCTCCTTCCCTCTCCCTCTTCCTTCCCCCTCCCCTCCCCTCCCCTCCCTCTCCCATTCATTTCCCCCCTCCCTATCCTCCCCTCCCCTCCCCCACCTTCATCTCCCCTCCTCTTCTCTTCCCTCCCCCTCTCCTTCTCCCTCCCCTTCCCCCTCCCCTTCCCCCTCTCTGTCTCTCTCTCTCTGGTCCTGGCTGCCTCAAGGTGAGCAGCTTTCCCCACCTTGATGTTCTATGTCACCACACATCTGAAATAACAAAGCCAGCTGACCATGGACTGAAACCACAGAAACTGTGAAGCAGAATACATTTTTTTCTCTGTAAGTTGTTTATCTCAGATATTTTGTCACAGCCATAGAAAGCTGATTAACACAGTTATCAAGATAGCTAGGAATAGACAAAGAAAAATGTTAATGCATGTTATTAAGTGAAAGAAGTTCATATTGAAAGGCTACATGTTGTATGATTTCAACAATACAACATTCTGGAAAAGGCAAAACTATGAAGGCAGTAAAAAGGTAAGTGATTACCAAAGATTAAGAGGAAAGGAGAAATAAATGGGCACACGTGGAGGATTTTTAGGGCAGTGAAATGATGTTGTATGATACTTTAGTGGATTATACATGTCATTGAGCATTTGTCAAACCCTGTAGAAGATGCAAGACCAAGAGTAACCCCTAATGCAAGCTATGGAGTCTGGATGACATTGTTTTATCAGTGTAGGTTTACTGATTGTAACAAATGCGCTAGGATGTCTGTAAGAGAGAAATCTGGGTATGTGTGGTGACAGAGAGCATATGGAAACTTTCTGTATACTTTGTTCAATTTTTCTATGAAACTTTAACCTTCTCTAAATAATGGAATTTATTAAAGGTAGAAAACAGGAAAAACCAAAGATGATATATGATGAAATTATGAACTGATTTCATCTATTAGTATATGAAAATATCTTTAAATTTTTTTTTACCAAGTAAAATCCAGTAGTATGGAATTCACAAATAGTAATGCCAGAAAATTTCAATATTAGGAAATGTGTTAATGTCACTCTATATATTAGCAGAGTAAAGTAAAAAAGCTTTTGTTTTCTCAGTAGAAGATAAAAAAATGATTGATAAAATTTAATATGTAGTTAGAATTGTAAGGCTAGGAGTAGAAACAAGTATCTCTGATGAGGTTAAACTTGCATCAACTAACAGAAAGTCTCATACTTAATGGCAAACTATTACCATACCAACCAGGAAAAAAATGAATAGCTACCATCCCCAGCAAGGTTTGGACAATGTATAAACAAGAAAGAATAGAAAACTAATGTTACTTAGAGGAAATGATTCTTTCCCTAGAAAAGCAAAGGAAATAATTGGTGTGAGTTTAGTGATGGCCAATGGAAATGCCTAGAAAAACAAATTAATGTATTTTAAAGTGAATATTCAATTTATCAAGATAACAAAGTTTTAAATTTATTTTTAAATCTTTAAATTCAATTTTTAGGTTTTATTTTTCTTTTTATATGTAAAGTAAAATAAGAATGATTCCTTTAGGTTTTAAAAAGTTAATATTTGAGTAACTTAAATTTTATACACTAAACTCCTTAGAAACTAGTCCTATTTACAGCTGATAGTCTCTTAAAAGAAATATTATGTATTTATAAATTTAAAAATAAAATTTTCTCCAATGCTTTAAAAATGCCTATCATAATAAGCAAAATCTTTCTATTATTTATTATGATGTGGATCACATTATTTAATTCTGTTACCACTTATAGGTTTGGTCACATTCTCATGTATCTTTCATAATAAAGCCCTAATTCTAAAATTAATTATTTATACACTTTTGAAATTGAAATATCAAAACTAGTCTGTCAGATAACCTAAAACAGCAATTTCAAGTCCAATTTCAAGGCCAAATTTATCCAGTTTATCCTAAATGCAACACAAACATAGCAGTAATTTGTGTTTTATTTTCTTCAGAATATATTTATGCTAACTTCCCATAAGACAGAGCTACAGTGCGTGGGGAGAGGGCAGCTTTGTGCTGCTGGAAAGCTGAATTTGTCATCTCCAGTGAGCAGAGGTTAAGGGATCTGAACCTGAGCCCTGTATAGCCAGCATAACTCTCCCATGTCACCAACAGATACCGTGAACTCCTTTCATAGTTATTATGACAATGGGGACTCCAAGTACAAACCCTTTAAATGGAGATCATTTCTCTTGGGTTCAAGTTACCAGTTACCTAATTCTTTCATCTGATTTAAGTCTAACCTTCCACTGAGGTTGCTGATAACTTTGTTCAGTTGAACTCTTAACTGCCCAATAGAATTCTGTATTCTTTACATTCTCTTTCCTTCCAACTGCACACAAATCTTGTAGATTTTTAAATGACATCTGCATATCTCTCACACCTTTGTCTCTGAGGTCATTTTAGAGTCACATAAGTAAGAGTCCCCAGAGAAGCAAAAAGAATCAACAATGGGAATGCTTAATAAAATGCCTGAATAAGAGACATTTGTAGAAATATCTGAAGCATCTGAAGTATACACCAAAGAAGTATATACCAAAGGCAACAAAAACTATAAAATACCAAGAATAAATGTATCAAGAAATGTATAAGAGCTATGCAAGGAATAATTGAAAACTTGACTTAGAAACAGAAAAAGATCTCAATGAGTGATGATAATAGCAACCCTTGGGAAGCTTTCTGGGTGGGATGATGAAACTTCCTAGAGCTGTCACATCATTCCCAGTTCACAATTTTATGAAATTTGGAACTATAATTCTCAAACATGTCACATTAAAAAAAAGAGTGAAAAAAATGAAGTGAAACTTGACTTATCCAGTATCAAAGTATTGTCTAAGACCATAGCAATTAAGTTGTTATTAACACCTATCTGAAGAGATCAGTTGAAAAGTCTGGGAACTCTCTGGATTAATACACTAATAGCAATTTGTCTTATAATAAAAATGGCTTTTCTAACCAGAGGGAAAAATGTGATCTATCAATAAGTGATGTTGGAAAGTTTTGTAAAAATAAATACAGATACCTTAATACACTAATAGCAATTTGCTTTATAATAAAAATGGCTTTTCTAACCAGAGGGAAAAATGTGATCTATCAATAAGTGATATTGGAAAGTTTTGTAAAAATAAATACAGATACCTACCTGATACCCCAATTAGCTCCAGATGAATTTAAAACTTCAATTTAAAAAGGAAATTGAAGCCAGGTGTGGTGGCACATGCCTTTAATCCCAGCATGTGGGAGGTTGAGGTAGGTGGAGCGTTGTGAGTTCGAGGCCGACTTGGGCTACAGGGTGAGCAAGGGTGACCTGAATGACATAGTGTGACCCTGCCTTGAATAAAGTAGGGCTGGGAGTTTGGCTCAGTGGCTTAAGTGCTGCTTGGCAGGTGTGAAGTTGTGAGTTCAATCACCGGTACCAAAAAAAAAAAAAAAAAGAAATTGAAAAGTACTAGAAAGAAAGGTGTAGAAACATGGCACTAGGTTAAGGTCTTTCTAAACAACACAGAAAACCTAGAATACATAAAGAAAAAATATCATTTTTTCCATAAAAATTAAATTTCTTCTCAATTAAAGACACTACTTTATTTTATTTTATTTTAAAGAGAATAAAACAAAACAAAATGACAAAATGAAACAAAACAAGACAATGGGAATGATACTGGACTTCAAAAACAAGACAGTAGGAAATCAACCATAGTTACCGTAATGCACACTGTTATCCTCTAAATAGATGCTCAGACTACCAGACAGGTATGCAAAATCAGTCAAACAGCACAAGCACTAAATTGTTTCTTTACTTCATTTGCTATCATTTTAGAAATTTCAGGTGTGTGGCTTTTAACTTCTTCTATGTCTGTGTCTCCTGGACTTGCTCTGGGGCAAGACATAGGCATGCAAAATTAATCAAACAATGTAAGCACCAAGTTGTCTCTTTACTTCAGTTGCCATCATTTAAGAGATTTCAAGTGTGTGACTGTGTGACTTCTAATTTATTTTGTGTCTGTGTCTCCTGGACTTGTTCTGGGTGGGCTGGAGATCTGAGATTGCACCCTGCTCCTCCCCTTGACATTTTCCAGTGTTCCTCCAAGTCAGCTGGTTGCTGAGTCCCAGGTGTTTCCTGCGTTGGCTGCTAGTCTGGCTGTGCAGGAGATTGGGCGATGCACACGGTTTCCTCTGACATGAGGTTCCCTGGGTGGCAGAGAGGTGAGGGGTAGCTGCTCATGGATGTTCCCCCAATGGCAGTTGCACCCCAGAGTTGTGGCTTCCTCTCCTCTGAACCTGTCACAGTAGGCTCTTCTGGATGCACTGCATCTTCTCCTCTGAGCCTGCAGCAGGGGGCTCACCGTGGGACATGGCCTCTTCTCCTCCAGGTTGGTAGTGGCTGGGGTCGTGGCCTCCCTTTCTCCAGGCCTGTGGCAGTGAGCTCATCAGGGGGAGCATGGCTTCTCCACCTCTTGGCCCACAGGGATGGATGGGCTCACTGTGGGAAGAGCAGGCAGTTCATTCTAATGGATTGACCATTACATTTCTAAAGTTCTGAAATGATCAACAGACCATAAAAAGATACCACTTTAGGTTCTTGCTCGAAACCAATAGCTTCAGAAAACTGCTGGCCTTGATTCAGGGCCATAGACACTATTTTAGAAGTTAAAAATGAAACACAAATGATAGACTGGGAAAAATATTTATCATGCTTGTAATTCACAGTGAGTGTCCACAATATAAAAACTTCCCACTCATGATTACAAAAGACATAAATAATCCAGTGGAAAAATGGAGAAAGAATATGAATGGACCATTAACAGCTGAAAAGCACAAAGCATCCACAAACATAAAAAGATGGTCAGTCTGACTCCCAATGATGGAAAAGGAAATAAAAACAACTGAGATATTGGAAAAATTTTAGCAAGTATGTGGGGAAGTAAGCAACCTCAGACTGTCTTGGTAGGAGTGTAAGTTGATAATATCTTTCTGGCAGAATCTGCCTAAATTTAAAATAGATCTTTGACATACAGTTTTCATGTTCGGGAATTTACGTTGAAGAAATATTTGTATGTGTAAACAGATGTTCAGAAAATTCCACTGCATCACATAGGTAAAAAAATAAATACAATTTAGATGTTCATCAGTAGAAATGTGATTGGATAAATAATAAACCATTATGGGAATAATGTGACCTCAATAAAAAGCAAAACACATATTCAGTCAAAAAATGATTGAATAACATATGTATTGAGAATGCCTTAAAATGCAAACAAACCCCAAAATATGTGTGGCTACGTGTCCATATATGCATGTCAATACATGAAGAAAGGACTAGAAGGCTGTGATCAAACTATTAATTCTGGGTCATGTTTGGGAGAAGAATTGGATTAGAATATTGGAAAAGAAGGTAGTTTTTATAGTTGCCTCTCTATTTTAGTTCAAGAATTATTCAGCTGTCACTGCTATCAGTTAAATAATTGATAAAATAAAATCTGTGCTTTTCTTGAACTTTTCTCCTACTTGTCTGTAGCAGATGTAACAGGCCAAAGACAGCATTTCAGACTGTATCCTTGGCTTAGATATTTTTGATTTGGGAACTGGTATATTCATTCATATATTGGTCATTCTTTCATTCTGTAAACAGTATGCTCAGCAAATAGGACACATGGAGAGTTAGTGTTCATTCATCAGAGCTAACCCCACACTCTGTATAAAACTCTGGACATGTGCCATTACTTCACTGACCATTCAGCAAAATAAAAAATTCCTCCAGTCAGTTATGTCATAATCACAGCCTCGGTTCAGTAATTAATTACCCAGTTCTATGTAACAATCAAATATTGAACTTGAGCAATGCCGAATCATCTCTTCTCTTTCAGTTGGGTCTTGCTTCAGGCAGGCCCTTTAGGGTAAAATGGAGACTACTGTCCTTCTCTTCTTATCTGCCTAGCATTTTTCCTCCTTTCCTAGCTTGCAATATAGGCCCCTAGCTGGAAGAAGGAAGACAGGGATCAAGGCAAATTCTTACTTAGCTGATGCTGTCACAGCTGACGTTGCCTTCTCTGGAACTTGTAAACTCTGTGAGTTGCACAGAGATGTCCTCGATGGGTTTCTCAAAGTTCATCTCCTTTGATGTGGTCATTGTTCCTTTTTAAGACAACTACTAGGAAGCCCCTTCTGCATCTGATGGTCTCTTTCATCTTCTGAGCATTGGCAACAACTTACAAACATAGCTTCTTAATATATTAGATCAACATTCTCCTCTGGGTTTCACATAGTCTGGGGACTGTCACAGTGCTCACCTACCCTTGGAAGGACACAGTCATTTCTCTGGTTCTCCTGGCCACATGAGTCCATTGCTTGCCTTTTCTGCATCTTACAACTCAGGGAGACACAAGGCAAACTTTCTATGTTCTCCATTTGGTCTTTCATGATATTCGAGGGTGCTCCTGTAGACCTCCTCTGTTCACTAAGGGGTTAAAAGGGGGGAGTAAAAGCAGACTCCAAGAAATCCTATTCCCAAAAGGTCTCCTTTTGGAGTTTTTGGGGGATGAATTCCAAGTCCTAATGAATCAGATCCTTTGTTGTCCCCTACTCCATCAAGTCACCATTAAGGGAAAACATACTCAGATTCAAGAAATGACACAGTACATGGTTCTCGGTGGAAATGTCCAAATTAACAACCTATTCTATTTATTTGTTTATTGATTTAAACAATTTTTGTGCACCTTTTGTATGCCGGATATAAAGACGTGTATCACTTGAGATCTTTAATTCTATCAGAAAGAAAGTGAACAAAATGAAAAGGAACAATCATTTCTCTTTAGTCTGCAAATGGAGGCCCAAGTTGAGAAATATTATATTCTCTCCTTTGCTTTCACTGTTGCTTGTATTTTGGTCTTGGCGCAGAAGCCATTGCTCCAAAACTAAAGCATTCATTCCTGGATAAGAGACATGAACAATAGTCTGTTCTTTGTAACGTAACCGAGTGAAATGTATACAACTCCCATCGTATGAAATTTTGGAATGAGATAAACATAAATTTGAAGCTGGGTTTCATTATAGGGCAAATTTCTTAATCATTCTGAACCTTATCAGTAGTGAGGCATGATGTGTACTTGACTGGGCTATGGAGTGCCCAGATATTTGGTCAGACATTATTTTGAATGTTTCTGTGAGGGGGTTGTGTAAGTGCCATTAACATTTAAATTAGTAAAGTATGCAAAACAGCTTTCTCTTCTGGTCAGAGTAGGTCTATCCAATCAGCTGAAGGCCTGAGCAGAGCAGAAGGGTGACCTCCCCAAGAAATCCCCAGTGATACTTCTTCCAGTTTTATTGCCTCTGAGCTGGAACATCTTTTCCAGCCTTTAGACTTGGCCCATAACATTGGATTTTCCTGAGTCTCTAGGTCACCAGATTTCAGACTTTGAACTACACATTTGGCTCTCCTGGATCTCTAGCTTGCTGACTCATTTTGCAAATCTTGAGACTTGTCAGTATTCATAATTTTTGGGATTGATTCCTTATAATAAATGGTCTGTGTGTTTGTGTGTGTGTGTAAATAGGTGAATAAATCTCCCTGACTTATGATGAGGTTATGACCTGCTAAATCCATTGTAAGCTGAAAATATCAAAAGTTACAAATGCATTTAAGACACCTAACCTGTCGAGCATCCTTGGTTGACACCACAGCACACTGCACAGTGTCAGTTGCTTCTCCTTCTGAGTACAGGCCTTCTAAGGAGCTGTGACTCACTGTTGCTGCCCAGTAGCATGAGAGAGTATTGTACCGCATGTCGCACACTCAGGAAGACATTAAATTTAAACACTGAATTATGATAGCAACTGAATGCTTATTGCTTTTGCACCATCCTAAATGGGAAAAATTGTAAGTAAAAGCATCATTTAGGAACCATCTTATATATGTATGTATAAGTATCCTAACAGTTTTGTTTCTGGAGCTCTCAGGCTAATACAAGTGGGACACATAGTTCCTACTCCGTAATTCTGTTATTATAATAATTGCATTGATTTGCTTTTCATTACTATAATGGAATACCAGACACTGAGTAACTTTATAAGAAAAAAGATTTACTTTGACTGACAGTTCTGGAGGTTCAAGATCAAAGGCCTAGATCTGGTAATGGTTTTGTTGCTTGCAGAGTTCTAAGGTCGCACAGGACACCATGTGGCAAGAGACAGGGACTATAAGTGTGTGTCTTTTCTGGTCACTCTCTCTATTATTGTAAGGCCACCAGTAACCAGTCACTGGGACTCCATTCTAATGACCTTAACTATAGCAATGGTAATACAGAAACAAAGTAAAACTAATCAAAAGTCAACTTTCCCATGTTCAGAATGTGAAATAAAGATTAAGATGTAGTGATGCCTCTTCTCTTCACATTTTAATTAATTGTGGCCTAGATGTCCAAATAAAAATATATAATTATTGAACATTTGTTGATGATTTAAACTATTTCCTAATGAATTAACTCTGGGCTAAGGAAGTTTAGAGAAAGAAAAGATTTAAAGAAGATTAGAAGCGTTAAGCTTGTTATTTTTTCTGAGATATACAAGTAAAGAAATAATGAGGCCATTCACTATGTTGGTCTGGAGCAGCAGTGTTGCATTAGTCCATCTTTTGTTGCTGTGACAAAATACTAGAGGCTGGGGTTTTATGTACAAAAGAGGTTTATCTAGCTCACAAGCTTTAGAGGCTGAAAGGCCAAGTGCATGTGGGGTGGTGGTAGCCATGACTGTTGGGCTCTGGCAAAGCCCCCTTTGGCCACATTACATCATGGCAGGAGCACGTGGGAGAAGGGTCAGTCACATGGCAAGTGGGAAGCCAGAGTGATCGGGGCCAAACTTAATCCTTTTCTAACAACTCACTCTCATGAGAACTAGCTAGAGTCTTGCAAAAACCCCACCAATCTCTCTTGAGGGTGACACCTCCAACAACCTACTTGGATCCAGTTAGTCCTCTCCTCTTAAAGGTTCCCACCTCTCAATATCACCATGCTGGTATCCAAGCGTCCTACATATTTGGGACCACATACCCAAACCATGCAAATATGCAACCAGGTAACCTGGAGCATCACCCACACAGCTAAGCCCCATCTCCACAGCTCCTGATTGAGAGGGTCTGGTGGCACCTGGGAATTTGCATTTCTTACAAGTTCCCAGGTGACACTGATACCAGTGGCTTGTTGTTTCCACTTGAAGAACCACTAGTCTAGACAGAGGATAATTCTAGGAGTCTAAGAGTCATCAGTGTGATAAAGATAATATTTAAATCCATGGGACTAGATGAGATTGCCTAATGAGGTTGTGCTGAGATGCAAGAGAAAGAGGCCCCAGGTGAAGTTCTGAGAATGGGTAGGAAAGAAAGACCCAGTAACACAAGGATCAGATGAGTAGGAAGAAAACCAAGAGAAGGATGATTTCAGAAGCCATGGGAGTTGAGAATTTTAGATCCAGTTTGATTAATCAGCAATAGAATTGTTGAGAAATAGAGTAAGAAGAGAGATGTGTCCATCGACTTATCAGTATTAGAAATGTGGAGGGAGAAGTGCTTTACAGACATCTCAGCTGCCCTTTCAAAAATGCCACCAAATGAGTACTACGGTCTCCATTTCACGAGGAGAAAAACTGAGGCTCAGAGAGGGTATACAATTTGTTAGGGCACCAAGGAGACTGAAACTTAAGATTTCTTTGTGCTAACATCTTGAGGAATATAAAGCTTGTTTCCTCTCATTGCATACCATCCCTTGGCAGAACCTTGAGATAGGCATTCTGTTCCTTCCTCCCCCAAGACATCTAGTGCCCTATGGCTGCTCCTAGAGCCTTCTGACCACAACTACCTTCCCAATCAAGTCTGCATGCCTCCCAGCCTTACCATTTACTTCCCATACTTAACCTGGGCCTCATTCCTCCTCCATGGCATAACCTCACTGTGATCAAATGATAGCAGACAAAAGTGGGTGTTAATCACTGGTATACAGTAAAGTTAACGACTACCTTTCTGATTTGCAGGGTTTGGTGGTTTCAAGCCATCAGTGTGATGTGACCGTAGAGTTTGGGAAAAATGCACACAGCTGATTTTCACCAGCTGCTATAGCTGCTTCCACACACCACTGGAATGCCTGAAATGCTAATTTTCTTATAGCGTATTTCCATTCTAAACACGGCTTTCTGGAGATAATGTCTTAACCATAAGTCATGGTAGCATCAGGCCATGTGCCCAGCCAATGGCCAGAGACACTAGGAATGGGGAGGCCAGCATGCATCCTCTGCCCCACACCTCAAAAACACTCTCCTGCTTCCTCAGTATCCCAATCAGCTCAGAGGCAGAGAGGATGACAAGGTGAAAGCTCATGTTCATATCCCTCTTTGGTTGCCAGGATTCAAGAATGTTCTTTTATGAAGATTATAGCTTCTTTGGTGTCAGCAAGTATTTCTGATGGCTCTGGCAAGGATGAGAATTTGGGTCTGTAATAAGCCTTAATGCTTCTTGCAAGGGTGTGAAGGTTCACACTGGAGACCAGATGTATGTCTTCTGGTTCCAGAATCAGGGTAAAAGGCACATTATTGGTCAGGTGGGAATGGTTGCTGATGGTCCAGTTCAAGGCATGAGGCATTTTTTTACTTTCTCCTGTAACTTTCATTTGCTTTCTTTTATTCCTACAAGCACAGGTCATGGAATGGTTCTCCTGGGAGTTGCATGATCAGCTATTACCATGAATAGGGGTGCAGTAATATTACCTCACACTACCTGGTGGGGAGCAGGGATGTGTTTGAAGACCCAGAATTATTAGGAAGAGGAGCCAAACATCAAGAACCAGAAGTTAGCACTGATGTGGAAAGAGAAGACATGGCTGGGAGATCAGTCAAAACCTGACTCAAAGTATTTCTTTGCAATCTTAATTTTTATGACTGTATGTTGCCCATGGATACAGGTAGTTTGAGATTAAACTTTTGAAGCCTACGAGAAGTCTGGAAAAGAATTATACTTCACCGTTTTTTAGGGAGCAATCATGCGGTCATATCCTAACCCCCTAAAGGCAGATGTAAGTGTTGTGGTACCAGGCAAAAAATCCTCTGGAAAAGATTTAATCATAGGCTATAGTTGATCTTATACCAGCACCTCCATTTCTCAGCAAATTCTTATTTGTAGGACTGCTTTATCATGTACAGGTTGCACAGACCTGGGGTGCCAGGTTTCTCAAAAGATCAAACTGTAATGTTACATACTTTCATCCAGTGTCCCAGGTGCAAATTTGCTCACCCATGCACACATGCAAATGTGTCAAAATAACACTAATATTTATAATAATACTTTACAATTCTACACAGCCTTTCATCTGTAGATCTCAGGGTGCTTTGCAAGCCTTCATTAATTCTCCCAACATTCCTCTGAGGAAGGTAAATATTATTATCCTCCCCTTTCCAGATGAAGCATTTGAGTCAGATAAGTGATTTGCCTGCGGCCATTGAGGGAGTGTGGGTGGAGGGCTGAGATTTAGAGTACACAGTTCCTAGAGATGTGTGTTAGGTAGAGACCCAGCAGCCAAAACACAAAAGGCACTGTGGCACTCAGCAGGATGGGATATGGAAGGGGATCACTTTTTCCTGTTTAATCTGTCACCATGGTAACCTTGTTATGACTTACTAAGCCCAGTAAGTGTTGCATGTCTTACATATATGTATTATTCCCTTTCCTCCTATTGAAACTAGAATTATATCCATGGCACAGTTTAGGGAACTGAAATTTAGAGGTGAAATATCCTAATCATGTAGCCAGCAAGGGTCTGGGCTGGAATTCCAACCCAGGCCTGTTTGCCTCCCAAGGCTGAGTCCTTTTTCCTGGTGCATACTTTGTGCTCATTTGAGCATTGTGAGGAGCCACCTTTTCACCCTTGTCTCTCCCTTTAATCTTTGAACCCTTATTTGTCTAAGCTGTCTACCATCAATTTCTCTGACAAAATTTAGAGACTGATACTTAGAGACATCTGATCAGGACAGACAAGTTTGAAGAACAGGAAAAGGTGGGGGGACACTAAGTTTAGAAGCATATATGATAAGTCAGGAGCAAAATCTTTCATTGTTATCACTTTTTCCTTTACTTTGTGCTATTTCTGGTGAGTGTGTCAGCCTGGCATCCTTTAAACAGAACAAGGAAGCAGACATGAGCAGAGAATATGAATTCTCCTGGGGCGGGTGTATTTCCAGCTTCACTGTCAGAAGAGGCAAGGAAAGAACCAAAGGACTTAGAGAAAACTATAAGATGAATTTAGCTTTCCTCGAACCTTCAGACTTTTCACACTATGCTGTTCCCAGAATCTAATCCAAACCCCAGGACTTTCATAACTCAGCTTGTAGTCAAAATGGTTTTGTCTTGTGCTGGGAGTAGCCAGGAGGTCCATGGACTTGCCAGAGGATTATATGAGGTGCCTGGAGAATCACTGATGTGGGAAGGAACTTGGGAAATGGCAAACCTCAGAGACAAGTGCCATGGTGCCAGCCCTTCAGTGAACCCCTCAGCCTCTGCCCTTGCACCTGTTGGAAGGATTCACAAGGACTAGCCACAGGTCACCAGTGTCTGGGTTAGGGCGGAGGGAGGGAAGCATGGGACAGGGCTCCCAAGAATCAGTCAGCTAAACAAAGAAGACAGAATCCACACCCCATGGAATGATACTCTGAGAAGTTGGATTTGTAGTTTTGTTCATCTTGTAAGCAGGACAGGAAAAAAAATTATCAAGTTCAATCACTACTCATTTGAAATTGTATTTTTCTTTTATAGGAATCTGAACCTGGCTGACCTATCTGTTCCATTGGAATTCTGTCTAATTAGTTTAGTTGTACTCCTAGTGTTCCTTCCTAGCCGTCTCCTTCCTTAAATCTCCACTCAGCCCCTACATGTTGTTGCCGTATGCAATATGCATTGTTGTGGTGGAGATCAAGAATGGTTCCCCCAAAAACTATCAAGTGCTGAGAGGTGGGGCCTTATGAAGGTCTTAGATCTTGGGGGTGCTATAGCTGATATATTTTTAGGAAATGGGGCCTGTTCAGAAGAGGCGGATCACTGGACGTGTGACCTGGAAGGGTCTGTCTCCTCCCCAGCTCCTCCCTTCTCTCTCTGTTTCCGGCTGCCATGACATCTCCTCCACCAGACCCTTCCACCGTGTGTTTTTGCCTTGGTGCCAACCAACCAATGATGGACTGAAAGCTCTAAAAACCATGAGCCCACGTAAACCTCTGCTCCCACAAGTTGTGGATATCAGGCATTTTTGTCCCAATAATAAGAAAACGACTAAAATGTAGAAGCAAGACTTAGGGAAACGATTAAGTTGGGCATGGCGGCATGTACCTGCAGTTACTTAGGGGACTGAGGAGGGAGGATCACTAGAGCTCAGGTGTTCAAAGCAGCATAATTTAACCCCATCTTAGAAACAAATAACTGATTGCAAATAAGTTCTCTTGGTGTGATTCAGATTCTACCTATCTGTCATTTAGGTGTCTGTCTGTACTTATACCTCTGCACACATAATTGGTGTGCATGGGGTTAGAGGCACAGTAGCGAAGAAGGAATTGTGTTGTGTGGGTGAAATCATCTTTTGGGTATGGTAGAGAGGCTAACTACCCCTGTATGCTGGGGACTGAGGGATCTCCTTGAATTCAGGACTTTCAGAAAGCCCCATGCAAAGTAGGACCTATCTATCCTTGTTCATGAGAATGTCAAATTGAAAAAGTTCCAACCCGAACTTGTGCAGCATCAAATTGTTCAAAACACACTGAATTATTAACACACCATCTCAAAGTACTAATGTAAGTCTACTCTCTACCCCACCCCTTGGAACAAATTAGCACTACACGGTTGAGAACTCTGTCTAAAGCCTTTAGCAGAAGCCCAACATTAAGTTTTCTTTATCTACAAAGTTGCAAAATAAGGATTCTGCTGGGTGTTTTTCTTTTTTCTTTTTTTAGTATGAATGAGAGGAGCAGAGAATTTTAAATCCCAGCCATATAAACACTGTGAGAAGTGCAGAGTGGATGGCAGGGCTGGGAAAGGGAGGAAATGGGAACCGGCTGGAGCAGGTGAGCCTGCATCTTGGAATAAATACAGGGACCTCTGTTGGCCCAGCGTCATGGGCAGCAGCCAGTCTCGGTGCTCGCTGCCGTCCTGTGCTCAACTACATCATCATCACGGAGATGAAACCTCTCCTTCTGATCCTCTCCTATAGGATAGCAGGGAGGGTTAGCATTTTTGAACTGCTTCACATTCCTTCTTGCCTACTTTTGAGAACATACTACATTTTAAAACTTGTTGGTTTCTTTCATGTTTTATTTGACCCTATGTAATTGCATTCCTGAAGGAATAACAGGCCCCCCTAGTGATTTACACCCTGTATTAAATGTCAGTTTTGAAGAGACACAGTTAACAGTTTGGTTTAACCTCCTGCCTTTTCTCTTTCTATTAGCTCAAAACTGGATTTGAGCCTCCACTCGAAGGGCTCTGAGGAAGGATGAAAAGCTAAAACCTGAGTCGGAGCAGTAGCAATGCTGAAGGGAACCTCTTAGTTCTTTTTTACACTTTCACCCTGGGTAACTGGTCACCCTGCATAGGTATCTGTAGCTATTCTCTGGGCATAGCAGATGAGGATGGTGACTCCGAACCATATCCTGGACTGGTCGGGTCCTGTTTCATATTACTACCCCTTGCCCCAGACCTGAGGACACCAACAATTGCCATAAGCCATGGTTCTGTCTCTCCCATGTGGTAGTTAGTGAATAATGAGTTGGATGAGGCTGTGGGGAAAGATATTGTCTTAGTAATTTACTTTATTTCATTTTTGTTTTATTTACATACTTAGCTGCTATGATATTATGGTCGGTGAAAATATTTCAGTTGCCCCTGTAGATTCACTTAAAGTATATTTAATGACTGCTTAATCACCTGTTGTGAATTAATTATCCAGAGAACCTTTAAAGAAATCTTGATGGAATGGCATATTCCCTATGATTCTATGTGTGCGTGTGCCTGGGTGTTTAAAATCTAGAAATAAATATATCCTGTGTGATAACCTGACAAGTAAATTAAGCAATTATTATTACTTTCAGAAGTTCACATTAAAAATAGGAGACAAATGAGACTGTGTGTTAAAAATAGTTGTCTATGTAGAGCTCAAAATAAATGCATCTTGCACTCAGGTCCTCTCTGCCTGCCCGTCCAGTTTCTCCCCGGTGACCACATTCCACTGGACTTGATTGAAAATGACTGCAACTTTATACCAGGGGGAGGACAAAGTCAGAAATAGAGAAAATTAAGCTCAATTCCCTGCCAATAGGAAGATGTGACCTAGTTTGATCATATCAGCACCTGAGACTTTAATCTTCATCTCCCACTCCGAAGCCACTTAGAAGCCATTAGCTAAGACATTCAACCTGGTACTCTGTATCTGCAGAGAGAATGCTTCACGTGGACCTAGGAAACAAGAAAGTTTGCTTCTTTGTACATGCATTTATCTTGATGTTATTTTCTAAACCATCTAAAGTAGTTCATAAAATAGATGAAGTAGTCAAGAAATTGGGGGCAAAATAAAATAGAAGAAACAAGACAGTATCAGAGAGATGAATGTCCATAAAAGATATTGGCCAACTGTAAACCAAAACGCAGTCATCTGTCACCACTACTACTGCCCTCAATAACTACTGCTGAAATAGGGGAGTGAAAGAACCCAACTGCTGAGTGCTACTGCTGTCAGAAACCACCAAGAAGGGACAGTTATGGCTGGTGTCACATTCCAAGCAATGCATTTTTTTTTTCTGCTTACCAGATCCTGCAGAAGTAGGTCCTATCTTGAAGAATTATAAAGGAAAAAATTCCAAGTTCATCTTCCATTCCCTATAGACAACCTTTATATTTGGTTATTTATTATTTCTCTTCACGTGGTGCCATTTTTAACCCTATTGCAATTTTCATTAAGAACACACAATTGCTCCAATGACTATCATGTAGCGGTTACCATAGTAAAAAGTCCATGGGTCAGTATATTATAATAACCTTGTTTTATGCTACACACAATTATCTCAATCTTTTAAAATTTGAATCATATCAGTATAGAAAAAGACCATGATAATCTCTCTTGTTGTCATACACACTTAGAAAATTCTCTCTAGAACATCATGCACTGTTTTTTTTTTTTAATGATGCTTAAATTTTCATCAGGAAAAATCCGATCATAACTGTATTGTGAATGTGTGTTCTAAGAAACCATCAGCTTAACAAAATCTAAGACATAGCCAGTGCCATTAACTCCCTGGCCAGTCTTGAAATCTTCTGATCACCAAAACTGCATTGTAATTAGCATCACACACACCTGTCAGGTTTCCCTGTGTGTAAAACTCCCCCAAAGGCTGAGCTTGTAAACTGTGGAGGTGTTGCGATTGGTGCTCAAATCCTGTCTCCCCCACTGAATTATCTGTGGGACAACTTACTTGAAGCCTCAATTATTTTATAGTAAAACTGGGGCTAATTTAGTAACTGTAACAACTTGTCAAGTTATAGTAGGGATGAAATGAAAGGCTGTTTGTTAAGAAGGTAGCACAGTACGTGTGTGAGTGCCCCTTTGTGCGTAGAATGAGCTCTGAAAAACTATTAGGAATTGATTCTGTTGTATAAACACCACTGTCCTGCCTGAAATTTTTCGTACTTTTTGAGGGAACCTTTGTATCTCATTTGATAATTCATGTTGTGATATTGTAGGGCTGACAGTCAGTGATAGTATTTCATCCTCCACCCTTGGTAGCTGAGGCATAAATAAAATGATGTATTAAGTGCCCAGGGTTAGTTTGATGTTTTATATTTAGAATGAGCCTATTGTTTTGTAAGGTGAATACTTATTTATTTCCATTCTGAACCTCTAGGTTATCACATGGTAGGTTTTTAATGTAATTTTTTAGAGGGTAGCAGTAATAGTTTGCAAGACTGATAGGAGAAATATTTACCTCCTTTCCATCTCCATCTGCATCTGAACGTGGTTGAGTATCACACGTTGTTTATTTGGCAAGAGAGACTGCTCTTCCGTGACCTGTTTCCATCCTTCAACCATTTTTATTGGATATTTTGTCCTTTTCAATATTGTTTGATTATTTTAATTATTAAATTTAATGTATTTAATTAATATTTTATCACTTTAATATATTTTATAGTTTATTTTATGTGTATAATTATTTAAATATTTCAATTCTTTTATTATTAAATGCAAAACATATAAATAATTATATGTTTGATACTTACCCTTATTATATAATCATATATACATAATGATATATCTTACTTTATATAAAATCTATCTTATACAAACAATTACATTACCTGTAGAAAATGCAGAGGAAAAATATAAGAAAACATCCTGGTATACTTCCCACAGGTGGGACTGTATATTTTAAATTCTGTGTTTAAAAATACCTTATCTCTGGGCACGGTGGCACATGCCTGTAATCCTAGCACCCTGGAGCCTGAAGCAGAAAGATAGCTGAGAGTTTGAGGCCAGCCTGAGCTACATAGCAAGACCCTGTCTCAAATTTTTTTTTGCAATAGAAACAACTTTTTATTAACACACTAATTGTAAAATTAATGGCATTTGGTGTACTATTTCCACCCATAAAGAGTGATATGATCAAATCCAAACTGTTTTTCTACCTTCTCTCTTCCCACCTTTCCCATTACTATGTAGCAATCACTATTCTACTTTTAAGTTGCCTTTTTTTAACCCGCTACATACAAGAGAAGACATGTAGCACTTGTCTTTCTGTGTCCGCCTTATTTTACATAACGTAATGTCCCTCAGTTCCTTTCATTTTGTTGTGAATGGTAGTATTTCATCCTTCTGTATAGTAACATAATATCCTATCACGTTTATCTATGACATTTTCTTTAACCATTCATCTATTGATGGGTACCGCAGCTGATGCCATATTTTACACAGCTGGGAACATTTTAATGGCTATCCTTTTTGGTTCTTTTCTATGCAAATATATAGTATACGTATATTTATATACAAAAATGCTATATTACACATATTGTCTTATAATCTGACTTTCTACCTTATCTATATGTCTTGCACATATTTCTATGTCACTAAATGCTAATTACAATATAATTTTGAGTTTCATTATACTGCTATACCATGATTTATTTAATAATCTCCTAATTTTAGATAATTTTGCTGGAGGGGGAAGATTTCTTTGGTACTGGGAATTGAAACCAAGGCCTTTGCAAGATCCCTGTGAGGGAGACAAAGAAGCTGCCGGCTTTTATTAGCTATGCCAGGGGGTGGAGTTTGAAGGGGCGGGCAGAATGACATAGTGACAGCTGATTGGGGGAATGTTGGTGCGCAAGCGAAAAGCAGGAAGTTAAACTTATTTCATGACCCACAAATGAGATTTTGCCCTCAGTTTGGCAAACACAGCCGGCGTCAGGGGCCCCGGGACAGGAGTCTTCATGGCACACAGGCGGCACAACCACATCTGCACGGAGCCACCGGCCTGTTGTGACTCGTTTGTGCATTGTTTGAGTAGTGGGGTGGACGGTTACGTCCAATAACCCTGGAATCACAGTGGCTTTAAAATTTGGCTCCGCCTCGTCCTAGCTGGTGGCAAGTTACTCAACCTCTTAGTGCTTCCAATTTCTTCACCTGTAAAATGAGGGTAGTGATACCACCGAACTCCTGAGATGGTTGTGAAGATTAAGTGAGATATTTAAAAATACATAAAGCAGTACCGTACCTGCCTCATAGCAAGTAAAACACATTTTTATGGAATAAATAGAAAATTCCAGAATTGTTGGATCGAAGGCTATGTACAGACATAATGTTCAACTGGTCAAAAAAGCATTCATCCTGCTCTTTTCCCTGCGCTGCAGAGTCTGAGCTGGATTTGGTTCCCAGGGACAGCACCACAGCCTTGGAGGTGAGGACCTAAAGACAGCCATAGCTCACCACCTACCAGAGGATGTGGGCTGCTTAACGGAGAGAGAGAGGCTGGTTTTCTCAAGCCCTGATGGAGGAGAGGCAGCAGCTGGTTACGCATAGAAGGAGGTACTTGAAGGATGTCCTTGGATGCCTGGCAGAACTCTGCAGAATCAGGATGGGCTTTCACCCCAGAGGTGCTCCATGGGGTGGGCAGGGCATCTAGTAGATGCAAGGGCAATGAGCAGAAGGGAAGAAGTCTCTCAGCCTAACTATCGCTCTTCGCCAGAGTCCTCTTCTTTCAGCACCACCTTGCTACTCTGCCATTCATTTCTAGCCCTAAAACTCTGTCTCAACCTTGCAGGTAAGATGCAGGGTATGGAGGTGAATACTTGTAAATCCAGCAGTTGGGAGGAGGATTGAGAATTCTGTGTTAGTGTGTGGGGAAAAGCTCCTATTTGTCTACACACCCTCGCCTGACACTTCAGCCCCCTGGTACATCTCCCCTTCCCCTGACCTGTCACAGCAAGTCTGGGAAGCACCCTAGCAGTTACCTGGCTCTACAGTTGTTGCAGTGTTAGTTACTTCTCCCCAGCTTTGGTGTGAGTTCTTTGAAGTCAACCACCATGCCTTAGATTTCTGTTGGATTGCATACTGGCTTGGTGCATAGTAAGTGGTCAAAGATCAATGGATAGATTCTAGTGCATGAAATTTACCTTGAAACCAAATTATATTAAGGAAGCAAAGTTTCCCATATCTTACAACTTTTACAAATGAAATTCAAGATGAAGGAAACATTAAACCCGTTAAAAATGAAACAATGAAATTACTAGAATAAAATATGGGTGAGTGTAATGGAATCAGGTAAACGAGCCAGTCTCTCTAAACAGAGTGCCAAAAAAGGAAAAAACAAGATGGATAAATTTGATAACAAAAATTTATAACTTCTCTATGGCAAAGATTTCTTTATAATGTTAGTGCATGTTTACCGGACATACTGTTTACATCCCTTGTGGCGAGTCGGTCCGTGTACATAACACCACTTGATTCTTTTTTCATCTCTTTTCCCTCCCTTTCTTCCTCCTTCCCTCCATTTCTTGATCCCTTTCCCATTTAAGAAAAATGGAAATTTCTCCTTACTTCCTATTATCTATCTTTTATTTTGCTCTTTATTTATAATTTCTCAGGTAAGAGAAACCATGAATATTTAAGTTTATGTGTCTGAGGTATTTCATTTAATTTTATGGTCTCAAGATGCATCTATTTCTTAGTGCATGAGGAACTTGCATGTGTCATGAAGATGCTGAACAACCCTCCCATCGAATCCAGATTTTAAGAGGGTGGAAGATGGTTAAATTTTCTCTTTCTGACCTCTGTCCTTCACTCATCTAGAAAAGATGAATTGTTTTTTCTTCAACTGATGATCTTGATCTTGTTGTTCAAATTTTGTCTCCCTAGGTGTTTCCCTTTTCTACTTCCTGCAATGGTCCTTTAGACTCTGATTGTTGGATACACAGAAAGTAAGGGGTTTTGTGGAGCTGCAGGAAATAAGTGGCTTTCTTTGAACCTGCTGCAAGTGACTATAAGTGGGCACCTTGACCACTAGTGGCATGGAACTGTCAGAGTGCCAAATATTACACTGTTGTCATGTTTCTCAGCTTTCTGTTACTGTTACAAAGTATATGAGAGAATAAACTTAAAAAGGAAAAAGTTTCCTTTGGTTCACAGTTTCAGAAACTTCTGTCTATGGTGAGTTGGCACTGTTGCTCTTGTGGCTGTGGTATTAGGGTATCAGAATGTGGTGACACTAACTAGTCACTTCCTGGCTAGGTTGCAAAACATAAACAAAAACAGGAAAACAAGAGTGGAAAAGAATAAGGCTCCACAGTCCCCTTGGAGGGCATGTCCCATCCCCATGATCAAAAACCTTCCACATGCCTCATCTTTTAAAATTTTCACCACTATGAGGACTAAATCTACGTCACCCATGCCTCTGGGGGGCATTCTAGACCTGGTCTCTAGTACTATAGTTGTCCATGGTTCATAATATCATTGGCTAAATCTTTGTGACTAACCCTTCCTGAATGGTGCATTTTACCCTAAGGTCAGTGCATTGCTGCTTAGGATTACAATGCTGCAGCTTATAATCTTGGAAAATTTAGAACATCAGAAATTTCACGCAGTACTTCATTTTAGGTTGAGAACTGAAGCACACATAAGGAGAGAACTCTGAATCAAGATGTATGAAGTTTTAAATGTCTACCTTCTAGAAGGTTCTGATTTCTCTTGCAGAAAAACAGAAACAAACCACAAATGTATTTTCACTTTATCTTATCAGCTAGTGAAAACTTGGTCCTCCTCATGTTGCCAAACAATTGAAAAGGGGCAATTGTTCATAGAGAAGATGGTCAAGATGGAGGAGGAGACAGAGGTGAACACCTGAGCTCTGTTGGATGGTATTTTTGAGGATATTGTTCATGAGTTTGGTGCATAAATAAGGAAGCCATTGAAATGGATCTAAGTTACTTTTAGTTTCTTCGGGAACACATTAAATAGCATCATTGTTTATCGAGAGGAAAGAATAGTTGATAGTGGGAGAGAAGCTTATCTTTTATAGAGTATAAACTATTACAAAGAATAAGGAGGAACTGAGCCTATCAGGTTGGAGTACCTGAGAATGTTCCCTTAGAAATGCCAAAGTCCTGACGTTCCGATGATTTCAAAAAGCTCTGAAAAGATACAAATGTACAAAAGTGGATGCCTTTGTTTCTCTTTGGGGCTCTTCCAATCAATTATGGGGAATGAAGTTTTCTCAAACTATTTTTCTTTAGGAAATTTGTCAAAGAGTGTTTTTTTAATTTTTGATAAGAAATATCCCTTACTTTAATGCAGTTGTAAGCAAGATAAAACATAGTATTTATATGACACATTCTATTCAAGGACATGGAAGCCTTAAAAAATAATAAAATTCCAATTTTCCAAAGAAAGAGACACAGCATTAGAAGTCCTCTGACAAGTCTCAGGTTGGTCGGTAATAATCTCTCTAAATCCAGACAGTTTCTCAGCTGCAAATACGAGCTTCTAGGCCACGCGTGAGCCCCAGCCCATCGTTGCTGCAGGGTTCCAATCAATTTGGTTCCGGTAGAGCCGGGCATGGTGGCACATGCCTTTAATCCCAGTACTCAGCACTCAGGAGGCTAAGGTAGGAGGAGCGTTGTGAGTTCGAGGCCGGCTTGGGCTGCAACCTGAATGCAAGGCCGGCCTGAGCTACGTAGTACAACCCTGCCTCAAAAAACTAAGGCCCAAGTTTGGCTCAGTGACTTAAGTGCCTGTCTGGCAGGTGCAAGGTTGTGAGTTTGATCCCCAGTTCTGCGAAAAAGCAACAAGAAAAATTTGGTTCCTGTAAACATGCCATTATTTTTATTACATGGTGGTTAACATATTTATAAAAACTGAAAATATCCGAAGGCAAGTAGGATTCGTGACACATAGCAGAGCCAGGCCTCTGTCGCTGCACAGGTCCGTCAGCCATAGTGCATCTGGCAGAGGGGCCAATGGGAGCCATTGATAGCTCACAAACCAGAAGACTAGAGAGCAAGTCTTTCAAGGACAAGCTTGCTGGGGTTTTTTGTTTGTTTTTTTGTATTTTTGAGACAGGGTCTCGCTATGCAGTTCAGGTTGGGTTCACTTTGTAGCCCAGGCCGGTCTTGAATTTGAGACAATCCTCCTGCCTCAGCCTCCCAAGTGCTGGATTATAGGAATGCACTGCCACACCAGGCTGTTTGTTTTTACTTTAAGTCAGAGCTTGGTGGAACATAACTGATTCCTGCTGTGTAGGGATTTGCACTTTGGGAATGAGATAAATATCTTGAAGATAACATCATTAACTGAGCTTTTTAAAAAGAATGATCATGAGCTGGGGATGGTGGCACGCATCTGTAATTCCAGCACCTGGGAAGGTGAGCCATGAGGATTGAAAGCTGTAGCCCAACCTGGATAATTGAGTGACTTAGCAAGACCTTGTCTCAAAATGAAAAAATTAAAAGGGCTGGGGATATAGATCAGTGTAAAGGTATTGGGTTCAATCTCAGGTACCATAAAAACAAAACAAAATAAAACAGAACAAAACAAGGGATAATGGAAAGAAAAAGGGGGATACAAAACAATGAGAAGTTCATTAGTCGACGAGTGCATAAAGCCAATGGTGTTATTTGATTATATAAATTTTACTGAGCAGAGTCAAAGAACACTCTTTTGATTGACCCAGAAGAATATTATAGTTGGTGGGAGATTTTGGAACCTGGTAGAAGGATGAGGGAGGAGTGGATGATGGCTCCTTTGAATACATTCCTGAAAAATTCTTGTGACTCAAGTCTCCTGAAGTATAAATGGGAGATTAGTTCTTTCAAAATTACAAGCACAGGTTGCTTAACTCTGTTTCCCTGTACTGAAGATAAGTTTTCATATTAGTGAACAATTATGCTCATGAGCAAAGTGGTCTTGTGTATGGAGTCAATTTAAGGAGTTGTTTGTGATGTGTGTGGAAGAGCATTCTTTACCTTATAGGAAAAAGGGGATAAACACATTTCCAGGCATGCTGGTTGTTTAGACAAGCCAGCCAGCTCTTGGCGTGTGAGCCTCCTTTGGCCATTGAAGAGGTTACAACGTTGTCACACTAAGGCACACGGATTGGTCTGGTGGAAAACCTCAGACCTGATCCTGGAGTGACCTGCATTTGGGGCAGCTTAAACAATGACAAGAGTTTCCATCATGTCATCCAAGAAGCTTGCTCCAGACCCAAAACTTCTGCCAAGTGATCGACCTACCAAGGTCTAGAGTGATATCAAATGCTGGTCGATAGCATTCACTTTTATTCTAGGGCAAATGTTCTGAATCAGACATCTGAACACTCCCAAGGAAGTCAGCAAGTTCTCCACAATTATAAGCAACATTCAGTGCGTGAATGAGCAGGGAGACTCTCCTAAGGTATGATTCATAAATTTTCAAGAGTTTGTATTCTAAAACAAAACAAAACAGCAACACTGAGAATGACTTATATGGAAAAGAAAAATTCTCTAGAATTTTCCCAGTGGGCAAAATTCTTTAATTTCTGACTACTTTTTTTCAAAAGAATTAAGTCAAACAATTTAAGACATTGCCACATTTTCCTTTTTTGGAGTTTTTATTGCATAAACATATAAAACTGTATTTTGGTACACTCAGATTAAATAGTCTATGTTTTTCAAAAAAGTATATGAGTTCATTGATTGCAAGTGAAATTTCTATTTAAATGGAAATATGTCATACTTGCATTCAACTTTTTAAAATATTATTTATTTATATACTTGTGTATTCAGGTCTTTCTTTCTTTCTTTCTTTCTTTCTTTCTTTCTTTTTTTGGGACAGGGTGTCACTATGCAGTTCAGGCTGGCCTTGAATTCACTGTGTAGTCCAGGCTGGCCTCAAACTCAAGCAGATCCTCCTGCCTCAGGCTCCCAAGCGATGACTGAGATTCCAGGCATGTGCCACCATGCCTGGCTCAGCATTCAATTTGAAGTCAGGCGACTGGAACCAAAATACTGCAAATTCCTTTTTCAGTAGAAAACAAAACCATAGTTTTCTCTCTGTCTATCCTTAGAGAATACAATGAATCAAATTTTTTCACTGAGAAGTACTTGATCTCTAACTAAACCACTTAAAATGTTTTTTAAAATGTAGTTATATAGTTAATACAAGTGATAAAGTGAGATAATAAAAATGCTCAGTTAAGTCCATGAAGGTAGGAAAGGGGAGAAATAGAAACCAAGAGCAATGAATAGAAAATAGCAGACAAGTTGGTAGAATTTTATCCAACGATATCAATAATCCAAATAAGAATGATGTAAAGATCTCAAAAGACAGAGATCAAGGGGCTTCTGGAAAGGTGGCAGAACAGTAAATAGCAGAGTAAACAGCCTCTCTGAGAGATACAGTCCAAATGCTGGTATATAGCATCATGGAGAAGACAAAAAGGAAGGAAGAGGGTCCCCTGGACCCAGGAAGAATCTAAAGCAAGAATTGAAACCCACAGAAAGAGTAAAAAGAAAAACTTAAATGAAGAAGAAGGTGGTAGCTGGCCGCACCTTTACCCGGAGCTGGATCCACTGTGTGAGAGGAGCTGTTGGAACCTGGGGACACACGATCAAGGTGAGGTGGCAGCAGTAACCCTGGAGACCTCTGCAGAGAGAGGCAGCATTGGAGGGGAGTGGCAGTGAGAGGAGCAGCAGACATGGAAGACTGAACTGGCTTGCAGTAAGTGCAGAGGACTCGGTCCTCCCACGGAAGACAGCAATTGGCTGGGAACCATTTTGGAGTCAGGCTGGCTAAGCCCGGAAGCAGAACTGCTCCCGGCTTCCTCCAGCAATTCCTAGCTAGGCTCAGACCTGTGAAAATCACTTGGACTGAGCCCTGCCCCTGCATGCATTCTAGGGACCATCTTGGAGGTTCTTTGTGGGTAGCCAGCTGAGTCTGGAGGCTGCAACTGGCCCTGCCCCCATACACACTCTAGGGGCAGTAGTGGAGGATCCCCACTGGTGACCAGCCCAGGTCTGCAGGTGGTGACCAGCCCCACCCCCACGCACACTCCACCGGCCATCTGGGAGCCAACACAGGCTGGGAAAAGCAGCAGACAGCCCTACACCAGCACACCCAATGACCACCATCAGATATCTATAGCCAGCACTGGCTAGAAGAACCAGTCTCACTTCAGAGAAATTGTAGCCAATTCAGGAAGTGCCTGGGACCATAGTACCTACTTGTCCAGAAGAACCCAGGAATATGTCAAGACAATGAAGCAAAAGGCAGTCTCTGACCTCCAATCCAAGTAGAGCAAGTCTAGGAAATGCAAACACAGAAGAGATTGGGAGTCACACACCTGAAGTTTCTGAAGTGATGGCAACTGAAATAAAGAAATAATTTCATGAGGCTGTAAAAGAAATTAGAACAGAAATACTAACTCAGGTAAAAGAAGAAATGAAAAACATAATAAAAGAATTGCTAGGCATCTCTAAAAAAGACAGATCAAAAAATGGAGGAGCATAGGGAAATGAGGGAAACCTTGAATAAACTATACAAAAGGATTTTGAATACATGAAACAAATTCAAAGAGATATCTGGGAAATTAAAAACTCCATTGAAAGCTGGCAAAACTACTTGAAAGAAACTGAAGATAGACTTTCAAACCTTGAAGACAGGTTTTCAGCTTGTGATTGCAAAAGGAGAGATCTCTTAAAAATAGCAAGGAACCTGGAAGTAACAATTCAATGACTGCAAGACAACCCAAAGAAACATAACTTAAGGTGTGAGTGAAAAAGCAGGGGTCAACACAAATGACATTAAAAGTCTATTTACAGAAATAATATCAGAAAACTTCCCAAGCACCAGGAAAAGAAAGTGACATTCAGATAAGTGAAGCATATAGAACTCTAGCTAGCCATAACCAAAATAAATCTATACCCAGACATATAATAATCAAGATCCCAGAAAATCAACACAAGAACAGAATATTAAAAGCTGTTAGAGAAAAGAAACAAATCACTTATAAAGGAAAACCCATCAGAATCATGATAGATTTCTCAACACAAACCATCAAGTCAAGAAGAGGTTGGAGTGAAGTATTTCAGGTCCTGAAATAAAGCAGCTTCCAACCCAAATTGATGTACCCTGCAAAACTATCTTCCAAAATTAACAGAGAAACAAGATACTTTCATGACAACGAACAACTGCAGGATTTCATGACCACCAAACCATCCCTACAAGGAATACTAAAGAACATTCTAGAGAGATAAAAAGACCACAGCTTAAGAAACAGTGGCAGACAATTGAATGGAGAGGAGAAGTAGGCAGTCAATGGCAGGAAAATAGCATGGTAGAGACAAGGCAGTGCATTTTGGCCATAACCATTAATGTAGATGACCTCAATTCACCAATAAAAAAAAAAACACAGGCAGAATGGATCAGGAGACAGAATCCATTAATATGCTTTATACAAGAAACACATTTAACTCAAAAGGGGGTTCATAGACTGAAAGTCAAAGGAGAGAGAACAGAGCTGTATGTGACAGGGATCCAGAAAGAAGTAGGGGTAGCTTGCCCATTAGCTGCATAGTGGACAAGAAAGACGTGGCATTTTTATACAACGGAAAGCTACTCAGCTGTAAAGAAAGATAACCTCAAGGCTCTCGTAGGTAAATGGATACAATGTAAGATCATGCTCATGGATGAAATGATCCAGAATCACATGGGTGAACATCATATTGTCTCCCTAGAATAAAAAACTAAAGGAATTAGTAGGATTCAAAATACACAATACATGTTGTGAAAGTGAAAGGGGAGGAAGTGTCTAAAAAGGGAGGGCAGTGGCTATTGTTAATCTATTATTGTGATTTGAATCCCGTATTGTTTTCATTGTTCTGTTTAGTTTGGTTTTATTCTGTTTTGGTTTGTCTAATTTTATTATATTTGATGGCATGGAGAGCTATTTCAAAGATAAGAAAATACATTATGGTAGCCATTATTGATTTCCTATTACCTTGCTTTGAAGCCCTGTATTGCTTTCATTGTTTTGTTTTGAGTGATTTTATTCTATTTTGATTTGTTTGATTGTTTTATGTCTGGTGATATAGGCAGCTACTTAGAAGATAACAAGAGGCATTATGGTAACCACTGTTGTTTTACTATTGTTTTGAAGTCCTGTATTGCTTCCATTGTTTTGTTTTTATTGGTTTTATTCTGTACTATTTTGTTTGATTTTATTATGCCTGATGGTATGGGCAGTTATTTTGAAGGTAACAAGAGGTATTATGGTAGCCATTATTGATTTCCTTTTACCTTTTTTTGAAGTCCTGTACCATGTTCATTGTTTTGTTTTGATTGACTCTATTCTGTTTTATTTTGTTTGGTTTTATTCTCTTCAAAATAAAATAAAATAAAAAAGACAGAGATCAAGGCCAGGGATGTAGCTCAGTGGTAGGCACTGTCTGGTGAGTGCAATTCCACAATCCCCCTGGGTTCGAGCCCCAGCACTACAGAAAATAGACAGGGAGAGACAGAGACAAAGAGACAGAGACAAAGAGACACAGATAGAGAAACAGAGATAAATAGATAGATAGATAGATAGATGATAGAGACAGAGAAAGAGAGAGAGAGACAGAGAGAGAGAGATTGCTAGATGGGGTAAAATAATAAAATCCAGTTACATGCTCTTTACCACAAACCCACTTTAAATGTAAAGACCTAGAGTAAAAGTAAAAAGAAGGAGAAAGATATAATAAGAAGACACCATGTTTTCATGGTGAAATCTGGAGGTGCTATACTAAATTTAGACAAAGTAGACTTCAGAAAAACAAAGATTTTCAGCAATAAAGAAAGACAATATAGTGAGAAAAGAGCCAATTTCCCGTGAACACATAACAATCCTCAATGTGTATGCACCTGACAATAAAGCTTCAAAATCCACAAGGTGAAAACTGACACTGATAAATAAAGAATAGATGTATTAAAATATAAGAGCTCAACACACCTCCTGAGGAACGATAAAGCAAATAGGCAGAAAATACACAGAGGCATGATGATCTAAACAACATTGTCCAACACCTTGACTAGTTGACCTTTACAAACCAACCCACCTAGCGGCAGCAGGATGCATATTCTTCTCCAGTACACATTGAACTCTCTTCTGAGCTAGAAAGCAAATCATAACAAAATGAGAGGAGAAGTCACATAAAACATGTTCTCAGGCCATACTGGAATGAAATGCCCATGGATAATACAAAGGCATGTGGGAAGTCCCCAAATGTTTGGGAATTAAGCAGCACGCTCCTAAGCAACCCATGAGTCAAAGAGGAAGACTCAAGGGAAATTCAAAGCACATTGCTGTGGTACAGGGAAGTTGGCCTGGCCTCTCTGTGACATGGAAAGAGGAGCCAGGCCTACAGGACCCTTGAAGAAGGCTACACTCACATGAGGTGTGGGGTGAGGCTGAGGCATGGGAGGGGTTGTGGGTATGGCTGGGGTACCGGGATAGGGAGGAAGTACACAGAGGCCATTTTGGGCCCCCGTGGTATGTTCCCCGCACAGCTACTGTACAAACTCTGCTTTAATGAGTATGCTAAACCACACTTCCCAGGGCAGGTGGGGAAACAAATGCAAAGGATGTGGCCCAGTTTTGGGCAGTGCACTCACTTCAGACCTTTCTTTTGATCTAACTCTTCCATTAAAATGCCCCATACTTTGCTTTCCCCTGTTATAATCAAATTCTGAGTATGGCTTACTTACTATGAGGCAGACACTACACTTAGGATTTTTACAAATGTCACTTTATTCGCTCTTCACCCACAGAGACTTGTCAGGAAGACAGTCTTGTCCCCATTTCACAGAGGTGAAAACTGAGGCTTAAAGAGATGAACGAGGCACACAGTTAGAAAGTGGCAAAGCCAGGGTTGGGTACCTATTTTGTCTGTCTCCTAGGACTCTCAGTACCCATGCTATGCTGCTGCACACCATGAGGGCTCCCCAGTGTTTAAAAGCAGCAAAGTCTGAACAGCTCCTGCTAAGAAGCTTGTACTTACCTCGTTCAGAAATCTAGATGTTTCAGAGTACCGCTGGAGGGTTTAGGAAGAGTTGGTGCTGCATTTCTATTTGAGCAGAATCACTGAAACACATCCACAGTATCGTCACTAGCGTAGGTCTAGGTTGACAACCCCAGCCCTGCCAGCTCCAGTGGATCGTGCTCTTGGTCTCTCTCTCAAAGACCCTCTGGACCAAAACAAACAGCAAGGAAAAATTCACTTTCAGTATGTATTCTTATTTTGCATATATATATGTAAAATTTTAGTTTATTAGTGCATGTTTGCTACACAAAATTATTACATTCATCGTGAGGACTGACACACAATGCATCACAATTCTTTTTACTTCCCCTTCCCCTCCCCTTTCTCCTTACTCATTACTCCGTCCATCTCTTGGTCCTCTTCCCATTTGCAAAAGATCTATCAAGTTGGGCTTTCTGTAATTACCCAGAAAGTACGCAGATCCAGGGCAAAATGAAAGGTGCGAACTCTGTAGTCATCCTTCTCACCAAGAAATAGAAATGTTGAAGGAAAATTCAAAAAGTAGCTAACCTAGACAAGAAAGTATTTGTGTGGACAAAAAAATGTAAACAAACAAACAAACAAAACAATAAACAAACCAAAAGACTGGTGGATGATGGTGAAAAACATAAAATTTATGTATACTGCAGCATGAATTTCGATGTGCTGCTTTAATTGCCCATTTACATAATTTTCTTATCTGAGAAATTGGGATCCCCAAGTGTTTTTTATCACACAGGTTTATTAGGAGGAGCGTACACGTATGTATGGTAACAGGTGTTCAATACATTTGTAGTTGTGAGCATCATCATAACATTAATAACATGTTGGAAAATTTTCAGGCCTGAAGAATGTGAGACACAAAAATGTGTCACCTTGATCGAAACCCTCATCAAGTGCACTTTCCTGAACGTCCAAGAGAAAAATCCTTCCTTCTTTCTAAACTTCTGGTCAATTGCATTTTAGTATGTACTACATTTTGAGTACAGTTATTTGTTTGGAAAATCTTTGAGGGTGGGAATAGGATCTTGTTTACCTTTCTGCCTTGACCGTCCCTTACTCCACTCTAGCCTGCAAAAACAAATATAGTGGTACTTAGGCCAGTCCCTGGAACTTCAAACTTCTCTGGCACTGAATAAATGTTAAATTGAATGGAACTGAATCAAAATGGAAAGACTGGACCCACCCAGGAGAAGAGAGACCAAGCAGAGAGAACAAGGATACGCTGAAGGTTGGCATTTGTCACTCAGAAACAGGACAGTCTCACATTTATTTGAATAAAAGGCACTTGACACTGGCCAGTTGTGTCTGAAACATAACAAAAGCATATTTAGTCTACTGGGATGCAAATAATCCTTTACAAACTAGGAACTAGCCAGCCTTCTGACTCACAAGTATCCTGGTCCCCAGTTTTAGTGCGGGTCAACCTCAAACATCTCAGAAACCTTTTATAAAGCTGCAGTTTGTACAGCTGCTCAGGTGAGAATTAGCATGAGGTAAAGACAATTCTTCAGCAGATGCTGTGAGTTCCCAGTTCACTGCATTCACTGGGGTCAAATTAGACAAAAGTATGTCCAGCTCTGTTTTGTGGAAGCCAGAGGAAAATCACAGACTCAGAGGCAATCAGTGTCACTGTAAATCCTGAGAGCTGGGCTTGTTCTGCAGTGCAAACACACATGTATACATACAAACACGCACACTCCCCCAACACACGAGGAAGTACATGATCTCTCTCTCTGACACATACACTCGGAAACACACATTTCCAAACATACGGCCTCAGACATTCACATATTCTCAGGCATGTACTGTCTTACACTGAAACACACATACTTTCAGACACATTGCATCAAGTTTTTACACACACATACACAACACACACACACATGTATAACACACATAGTTCTTTAGTAATCATTTCCAAAACTGCATTGGCAGACCTTTGAGCAGCAGCAAATGTAAATATCTGGAATTGGCTTCTGTCTCACTTGTGGCACCAACACTAAATAGTTTTCTGGAATTGCCCCTAAACTCATGGTTCTTGTCTTTATATCAGTCAAAACCTCCTGCAGAGTGTTTAAAATGAAAAATTCTGACCTTGGGCTTCTTTTAGAGATTCTGACTAAGATGGTCTGGAGCAGTCTAAGAATCTTCCTTCCATACCCAGATCAGTAATAGGAGATTCAAAACACTTTGAACCTAAAGACTTATGACTAATTTTTGAGGTCTAGTTGGTTGTTATGACTTATGTCTAGATGTTTTCCCAAAGCCTCATGTGGTCATAGGTGGGTTTTTTTTTTTCCCCAGTGACTGAATTTAGACTATGTGATTGATTCATGGTGCAATACTAGGATTGAGGGTGTTAGAATTAAGGGTGGGTGATTACTAAATCAATCTACTGATTGATTTGGCACTGCTTTAATCTTGGTAGCCCTGGTATAATATAAGGGACAGAAAGAGGCTTGTTTTGTCCCTTACTAGTTTTGCTACCTTCTGCCTGCCATGAGCTGTTTCTCCTCTGTGATGTCTGTCTGCCATGCCGCCCTGCCTTGGAGCCAGTCGATTAGACTGAAACCTCTACAAACTGTGAGCTAAGTAAACCTTTTCCCCTTTAACTTGTGGGTGTTGGGTATTCTGTCTCAGTATTGATGAAAGTAAGACATAGGCCAACGTGCATTTTAGCACTGAACCAGGAAGACCTCAGTGACTTAGATAACTCATACACCACAGTTCAGCTGCAGTGAGGTTGTGTTTATCACGGCAGCTCCATCACAAGAAAGGCTGTATTTAAGAACATCCTCATACAAATTTGTGCCTGAAGGCCTGCTCCTGAATGGAAGAAATGAGCAGACCAGGCAGCTCACCCCCTTGCTAAAAGTGTTAACATGTAGCAATGCAGGTTGAGGATCCACTATCTGAAATGCTTGGGACAAGAAGCTTTTTGGATTTTTTTTGGATTTGGGATATTTGCCTTTAGATAAGCAGATATCTCGGTGTGTGTGTGGGGACTCAGATGTAAATGTAAAATGCAGGCATATTTTATGCATATTTTATATACATTGAATGTAATTTTGTGCAATATTGTTAAATTTATTATTTTTGTCATCAGATTTATTTATTTTATATTTTAGTTTTTGTTCTGTGGTGCTAGGGAATTGAACCCAGGGCCTTGTGCATGGAAGGCAAGAGCTCTAGCACTGAGCCACATCCCCAGCCCTGTGGAGTATTTTTAATGTCTTGTGTTTTGACTGTTGCCTGTCACATGTGGCTGGAATTTTCCACTCGTAACATCACATGGGTGCTCAGAAAGTTCTAAATTCTGGAGGGCTAGGGATGGACCTCAGTGGTAGAGCACTTGCCTAGTGTAAGGGGGTCCCTGGGTTCAATTCCCAGTGCTGCCAAAAGGACAAACAAAATGTTTTGGATATTGGCACATTTTGGATTTGGGGGTTCCAGATTAGGATGTTCAACCTGTGTCTCACATTATCTTGGCCAAGTGACACCCAAATCTCTTGATGATACCAAACCTAGTACATGCCTCACTGAACTGTAGCTGTCTTAACTGGCTGGCCAGGAGCCTTGTCAAATGAAGTCTTCGTAGTAGATGATGTGAAAATAGTGAGCAACCCGTAGAGCAGGTGCAGGCCCCCTTGGAACTGAAGCAGATGTGGGAGCCCCACTCTCCTCCATTGTCCCCCCTACCCATCACAGCTCAGTGCCCTTCCAGATGTCACCAGGGGATTCAGGCTCTGAATCAGTGGCAGGAGAGAGAGGCAGGGAATCGATCAACTACTTTCACCCAATTTCAAGGACCCAGGAGAGCTAACAGAGATGAAGTTTTCTCCTTCCTTGAGACAGAGTGGAGGACTGAGTTAGAAAGTTTAGTTCCCAGCAGAATGACATCAACTTTCCTCCTCTAAACAACATCTCAGACTCATAGTGTGGCATGTGTCATGCCTGGGTGAAGATAATGGTCTAAGGGTCTTATATGAGGATTGGCCTGCAACTCTGTGATACATGGTTGACAGAACTCAGCATCATTTTGTGGTCATTACTGTGTTATTTAGTTCATTGCTATTAAAAAATTACTGTCCTGGATACACCTGAGGTGAGGACACTGGGAATGTTTAAAAGGGTGACTCCTTGAGCCCCAGTTTTGCCTGGATCCAGCCCTGATCAGTAGTCGCTGACCTTGTCTAGCCCCCCGACGAGAGCCCCATGAGTGAGGGGTGATTTCCTCTGCAGATTGCAATTTGGGAAAGGTTCTGATCAGACACAAAGTTCTCTCTTTTTTTGTTTCCTCCCACCTCACCTTTTCCAGCTGATGGACGTCTTATCTGTTTCACATTGAGGTTTTACATTTCGTATTTAATCCCTTTCAGTTTTACAATTAGTATTTTACTACTACACCTAATTTTTTTTTTAGTGCTTTTGCACCAAGGTAGACTTTCATTTATGGTAGCAGTTTCTAACCTTCCTCTTCTTTTGGGTACAACTACTGTCATAAGTGCTCCGTTTTGAACTTAAAATGATTTCTGAAGCATGCCATTCTGGTTTTAAAATCTCATACTTCATACAGCTATGCCTAATAACCATACCTACAAGGTATTTAAGGTAATTGGAAAATATTTTATTACTACAGCTTCACTTCCCTAAAAGCATTCCAACGTCACTCATTCAGGGAGCCAAAATAGAAGCTTGATCTTGGAATTAATTAGGGATTAACACGGAATCTTAATTTTAAATGTATCAAAGGGAAGAAAACAATTTAGACCCCAGTGTACATCAAAGGATAATTCTATCTGGCAACGTACAATGGCTTTGCCAGCTGCCTAATCTCTCACCACACCCTACTGCTTCCATGGCTACAGCAACACAGAAACCCCAACAACCTTTCTAGTGCTGTTCCTCAGGAAGAGAGTTCTCCCCAAGGACTGGGGCTGGGATTTAATTAATTATGGTTATTTACAGACTCCCAGAAGCTGGTGGTACCCCAACAGAGAACCTCTGTGGGCTCAGTCAACAGCCTCCTTGGAGGTCACTGAGAGCTACTATGCAACCCTGACGGAACCTGGACAAAGATGCCGGGTTGTCCTCAGCCCTGCCTGCAGCCTCCACAATGGGAGAGGATGGGAAGGCACAGGGATGAGAGGGAGGCCACCAGGAACAAGGCGAGAGAGAACTGAGTCCAGCAACCAGCTGCCTCCAGGGTTCCAAGAAGCGCCAAATGTCAGCACAAAGCAGAGAGGAGGTCTAAATGCCCGGGCTCTCTTCTTAAAGGGATAAAGAAAATCTCATGTGTATTTTTCTCTTTTCCATCACTTGAAAACCTTGTGTAGCAGGGGAAGGGATTACGCACTGGGAGTGTTTCGCTTTCACATGCTTTTGCAGGGGCTTTTGCTTCCCACCATTTCAACTGCGTGCAAGGAGCTTCACCAGCAAGAAGTTTTTCATTTAAAATTTGAGTAAGCACCATGAAATCCAAAAGGATTCAGCATGCCTAATGTTGAAAGCAAATTCTGAGTGCAGTTCAACCAAAACACCCTCATCCCAACCTGGAGTGGACCTGCTTATCATTTGAGACTTCACCAACAGTGGAATTTAGGGCTTCAAGAGCTATAATTTTATTCCATGAGATGCAAGCCTTTTCAGGGTCTCTCATTCTGACCACGTTTTGGGAAAGGATATTCCTTCCTTCTCCTTTTTCTCCTTTTCTCTTTCCTTTTTCTAATAAGTGTAATTGATACAAAATTTTAAAGTTGTTCTCAGTACAATCAGCGGAGCTGCCTCATCCCCTGGGCTAGCTGCTGGGTATCTGCAAATACTAAGCTTCCTTTGGCTCACAGAATTGAAAACCTGCTGGTGGTGGGGTGGGTATTCTGTTGTCTTTTCACTTTTATTTAGAAACACCTTTTTCCAGCAACTTTCCTCTTGCTGAAGGCTAAAACAGTTTCTAGAGCTGTAAACAAGGTCCAATCCACCACCTCTGGGGACAGCCAGTTCCAAAGAGATGCCCCTAGCTCTGGAAATGGTTTTTATCTCTAAGAGGAGTTTTAAATTTGAAATGATAAACAAAATACATCGTTAGTGTTTTCCTGAGTGTAATGTAACCCTCCACACATTTTTTTTCCTCTAAGAGGGAAATGTTAAGCCCTTGATAAGTGAAAAATAAACTCTTGTTCTCAAAGATAAATTATTACAATGAGAACTTTCTCCTGCTCTAAGAATCTAATACTAATCTTTGGCTTTGCATGGTAAAGTTTCCCTGAACTGTTGAATGCATTCCATGTTTCTGGGACCTTGTTTTGGTAGAGGACAAGGGGAGCATCTCCAATAGGTGAGTGATTTACCTTATCATTCTTTTTACTGCAGTCTCAGAGATCTTTAACTCTTTAAGCAGTGGCATTTAAGTCTTTAGAACACCCAGAAGCAAGCCCCAGGCTTCAGCATTCTCAGTTAAAAAAAAAAAAAAAAAAAAAAAAAAGGCCAGCTTGGATATCAACAAAGCAGAAAAAGAATAAGCCAGGTAGTTCAATTCCGATAAGATGTGAGATCTGAAATCAGGTAAGCTGAACTGCAAACCAGTGCCTGCTCAGGCAGGGCCCAGCCTCTCCTCTTTCCTGTGTCTGGTGCGCTCATTCCTGAGTGGTCTTAATGGCATAGAGTCACAGAGACGTTCTTTCTCAGTTCCCGCGAGCAAGGAGGTTACCCTTTCACTTTTGCAAACGTTTATAGTCACGTCTTCTTACCTTTCCTTTGTGCATCAAGCAAAAGAGGTTATTGAAACCCCAAATGGCCACTGTGGGCAGAAAACTGGCAGAATCATCAATTTTAGAAGTATTTTCTCACCGACAGTGTACAGCTCCTGATTGAAATGAAATAATAGATACAAGGAATGTTCCACCTCTGAAACGCCGCCCCTGCGCCTCCTGAAAGAAAGTCTTTTCTCAAAAATAAAAGAGGAAAGGAAAGAAAAAAAGATTTTAGAAAATGTTCTTTTGTCCTGAAAGACAGAACATGGAGTTATTCCTTTATTTAAACTTTGCAAATTTGTTTTCTTTAAAACTTTTAGTGAAAACTCTAGAGCTATGCCAGTAAGTTGAAAAGGCAATGAAAAAAGAAATATTGTGTTCAATTTTTTTGTTCTGCTTTGCATTTTGATGAATTTTGCCTGTCTAAAAATCTATTAGGTGGGTAAACAAAAAATGTACTAGCGTACCTTGTTTTAGTTTTAATGAGCTAATTCTGAATATTTTACTCTATGACGCTTTTGTTTTCAAAACAAGTGTAGTTTGCATGTAACATCAACTACAAAAACAATGTTAAAAAAAGAAAAAGATGAGGAAGATCATGTTCCTAAAGTTAAGCAGTCCTTGACCTTCAGTTGTACAATTAGAGTTGAAATTATTTCTTTACTTTTTTTATTTTTCAGAATTTTACATGGTTTTTTTTGTAGTAAATATTTATTACTCTTAAGAGGTGACCTAATTTTCTTTAAAGTATAAAACGATTTTGTGTATAGTTATTTCATTCCTGGGTGTTTTGAATACGAACTCTGGGAGCCTCTTTCTCTTTGCCACTTCCCTGTGTATCTTGAATGTCTCCTTGGGTTGCTTTTTTCTTTCTCTCCCTTCTCATCCTGGGGATTCTTTCTCCTTCAGCCCCACTCACCTGCCCAGGAACTAGGAACCTGCCTAAGGCTGGGAGGTATGTAAGACAGAAAAAAAAGGTGGCGGGGAGGGGAGAAGAGAAGACTAATATTAGGGTCACAAAGAAAGCTTCTTAGAGGCAGGAGGTCATAGGATGTCAGGGCTGCAGCTCCAACTCACAGGTGACTGAGGGAAGTCAGCAGGGGGAGTGACCTGCTCAAGGTCACACTAGCAGTTTGGGATGGGGTGGGGAGTAGAATCCAGGACCTGTCCTTGCAGCTTGAACCTGTGAAACAACAAAGGATGCTGGGATATGGACAGGTAAAGCAGCAAGCACACCTGGGTACATGGAGCCAGGCAGACATTTCATGCCTGAAGCTGGCTGGATTTTATTCCAGAAATATCTGTATGCTGTCTGGTGATTTTAATTCTCTAACCTTAGGAAAAGCTATGAGCACACAGATATGTCTCCCTCGCGTGAGAAGCACAGCAGTGCTGATACTGTGAAACCAGGGACTGTCCTGTGGCTGAAAAGTGGCCACCACCCCTGCTGGTAAATGTCATTTAAGAATTCTACCCCAGGGAAAGCAGGGCAGAGTGGCCTCCAAAATTTAGAGAGAATGTAAATGTTCTGAGAGCCTAGAGGCCAAGTGGACCATCTCAGCTGCTGGTGGTTGGTCTCAGAGCTAAGTAGCCTAGACTTAGGGTCAGTGCGTGGTGGACAGGGGCACTGGGCACACTGCATCTGTACTTCTTGCACCATCCTTATTCTGCCTGTCTTTCTGTGTCCTCCTTTACACTCAAGTAAGATGATAGCCGCGATGTCACTGACTTATACCCAATACACAGGCCCTCCTTTGACAAGGGTAGAAAGCTCTGGCAATGGATGGGGATCTACTTGTTGCAATTTACATGTAACCCGCACGGGTTCCTAAAAGGTGTGACAGTACCCCAATGTCTGCAGGACAGCCTTCTTACCATGTCAAAGAGTCTGCTCAAATGTACCTCATTCTACCTCTCACTGTCATTTAGGCACCCTCTTCTGACCACAGAGCTTATTTAATCACTCTCTGTGCCCACAGTTCACCAACACGAAGATTATGCTGTCACATTCCCTTGAAATTCAACTCATGAGGGAATGTGTTGCTTTTGAAATGTGGACAATGAAGAGGCAACTAGGCAACCCAACCTAGAAATTATTATCACAGTTATAGCTATCATGCTTTTTTATGTTTCTTTTTCCTCCAAATTTTCTGCAATGAGTTTTCCTTATTTTTATGATCCAGAAAGGAAAATACTAAAAAAAATATATATATATATATATATATATCTAGAAGGCAATTGAACAATGCGTCTATGTCAAGAGTGTGACAAGTGACTAGGAAGGCACCAATGAGCTGGAAAGAGCTGCAGCTGTAAGTCAGCAAAGCCAAGCGTGGTCTAAGCTGTGCCTGTCAACTGCGACCCCCGAGAGAGGATGCACGGTCTCCTGTTAGATGAGGATGGTCCTGTCCTTGTGCGTCAGGGTATCAGTACGGGTTAGCAGGAAGTTATATGGTGCATGGTAGGTTCTGAATAAGGAGAGTCATCGTGTCCCTGGTGATTTTCTTTAGGATACCACCCATCACCAGATAGAATGACCTGTGGGTGATGTCGGTGAACTTTGGAGTTCATGTGTGTTCGTGAGAAGGAACCAGTCTGAGGTTGGCAGAACTGCAGAGCCCGGTGCAGTACCGCAGAGGCAGGTTCGATTACTTGGGACTTGTGCAAGTTCTATTAAAAAAATTGAAGTTTTGTTTCTTGTTTTGGGTATTATAGTAAAAAAAGAAAAAAAAAAAAACTGACGGTGGTTGAGTTTTTAGACATATTCGTAAGTTCAGTTGCTTTTACGTTTTCAAACTTTAAACAATAATGCCTCAATTATGCCCAGGGTTTTTCAGCCCAAGAACAGCCATGTAAGACAAACTTAGATCTCTTGCTAAAGATCATGACACTTTTACCAAAGCTTTGCACACAGTAAACTCCACAAACATTTGTTATGTCTTACTAAATTCCCAGCACCCTGCACAGTGGCCATGGTCTGATAAAATTCAGCGGAGAAGTGCAGGAGATATTCGCATTGAGTGAAGTTACCTCCCTCTCTTTTCTAAAGAAAAGACCAACACCTAGGCAGTTAATCCCATAAACTCTTAGAATGTTTTCCCAGCCCACTAGGAGTTTGTCATTGTTTTGCCTCGTTTGAATTTTCAATTTACTATGCTAACCTAATTAACTTTCCCTCCTTTCTCCCTCTCTTTCTCTCCCTCCTGCTCTCCTCCCCTTTTTCCTAAGAAACTTGATGTGGTCTTTTTTCTAAGAAACTCGTTGCGAACTAACTGAAGATTATGCTCTAATCTTCCTGCAGGGTTGTCACCACCATTGCCCTGGGCTTTCAACTTGTCTTCTCTAGCCAGCTGTCTTTCTGAAATGCCAGGCTAATCCTGGCTTGGGAGATCCTGCATCACAATACCTAACATTTATTGAGCATTTACTATGCTTGGTACTGTGTTAAGCATTTATTATCCAATTTAATCCTCAAAATAAATTCCACAAAATTGTTCCCATTTGACAGAAGCAGAGGGAGGCTCAGAGAGGTTAAGTAAATTGTGCAGGTTAATTGCAGGTTATGTTTTGGGCTTCATTCATCCACTTAATTACACCTCTCCCACCTTGGAGTCACAGCAGCATGATGGCAGAGTGCACTGGGTGTGGTGACACCTCTGTCACATGCCATCTCCCTTGTCTGGCATGCTCTTATCTACCTAGCACTCAGATGATCCTCTCCACTGTGGAGACTTCCCAGATATCTCTCTCCAAATCCTAACATGTCCCCAACACACCTCTGTCTGGTATTGCTTTGTCATTGTTTATCTCTTTTGCTCTTTTATCAAATCCCTAACCTTACTGTATTTGTATTCATTGACACAAAGCCTGGTTAGTAGCAGACATTAAACCAATGTTTACAAATAGATGAACCGTGAGATCCTCAAGAGTGTCTTAATGATCTTTACATCCTCCACACTAAGCTGTAACACCAGGAGGTCTTCCTGGAAGAGACCTACCTGATGTGAACAGTTCTTAAGGCATCCATGCCTGGGGGTCAATGGCCTGAGGAACCCCCTGTCTGCCACCACCCTTTACCCAACCCCACACCTCCTGCGTGAGTGCTTTTCATTTTCTCTGCTGAAACTTGAAGCAACGCAGGGCTTATCTTGGAGTCGCCCCTCCTTAGTCCTGTTCCTTGGTCCTGTCACCTTTAAACAGTTGTCAAGACCTGCCACTTCTCCCTGTAAATGCCTCTCACTTGCCTTCTTCCTGCCATTGTCTATTGCTGCTCTCCTGCTGTCTGGAGGGGCCTGATCCATTTTTAAAGCGGGGGAAGGAATTGCCATCTGGTTGGAAAGGAGGCTTAAGGAACCAGTTTGAAGCTGCTGTCACACAGTGAAATATTTTACTCAGACTTTGTGTTACAAAGTAGTACCTCAAATAAGTTTTATAAGGATACTTCATTTAGATGAATGAAGCATCCAATTGTATATATCAAAGTATACACATATACTAGTGGGGAAAAGATTCTGTTAGGGAGACCCTAAGTAACCATTAAAACTGTTTCTTACTCCGTTTCTTGAACTCCAAGCACTTTCTCTTTTGTTGCTGGATAAATGTCCCTAAAAGTCAGCTTCAACATCATTATTATTAAGAAACTGTCAGTTTCCCCATTCCCTATGAAGAAAGGAGTGGGTCTTGGTGTTTGGGTGGTGCTGGAGATTGAAGCCAGGACCTCATGCAGGCTAAGTACGTGCTCTGCCACCAAGCTACACCCCTGGATCTGCCCCCTGCATAAGGAACAGTCATTCTGAGTATAAACTTTATGGCTCTACACAGCACAGAGCTCCATTCATATTTTATTTTGGTCTTAGATCTCATGAGTCACTGTGCCTCCTCTACTGATCAGAAATTACTTTGATTGCATTAACAGAACATCCCATGTACACTGACTTAAAAAGAGCTATTTGCTCACATAATAAGAAATTAAGAGACCTGCAGTAGCAGGCTGGTGTAACAACCCAGTGATGGGTCCAAGATTCCCCTATCTCTTTGTGGCTTTTGTTCTGCTTATCACTTCATGACCTCATGTTGCTCCTCCAGCAATCTCCTCCACATTTCCAGGAAGAGAAAGGAAAGGCAGCAAAGGGTGGAAGTTGAAGGCAAGGGCATGTTAATTGAGCCTGTGTTGCTTTTATGGGTCAACACTTTTCCAGAATCCTAACCCAGCAACCTTCTGCTTATGACCCGATGACCAGAAGGACATCAATTAGGGCAGGGAACTGGGGGAGGCAGGGTTGTAGATGGAGGTGCCCCAGCCAAACAGCAGTGCTCGCCACACCCTCTCTCTAACTGGGCTGCTCGCTTGCCTCACTCCACGTCTGCCTTTATATCATTTCCTCCACCTTGATCTTTGCTCTACCCTATCTCTCCTTAGTAAAGCCCTTTACAGTCTGACAAAATGCCACATCCTCCAAGGTGAAGGAGCCTTCTTTGTTTCCTTCCAAGCCTCTTTGACCCAATATCTCCTGAGATCCACCACTGTTTGGATTTCTGTAAAACACAGAATGCTTCACACTGCACTGGGGTTGATGATGTGTGTTCCCTCTCTCTGTCTATATCTCAAGGCCCAAGGAGACAGGGAGTGTGCCTCATTCTTCTTTGTATTACTGAGGCAATGCAGCACAGAGTAGGTATTCAATATGTGTTGGATAAGTATGTGCATATTCTGCAATATTCCATTCCAAACACAAAAGTCGGCAGTACCCACACCGTGTCTATAATGGCCCCTCTGATGCAAGCTGAAGGAGAACATCTGCAGTCCTCTGTGGCTACTGGCTGCTGTCCTATGTCCTCAGCCAAGGCAGGGACATCTGTGGTGGCAACGTGACTGTCTACCAATGCTTTATGTGTCCCTCTGCCCAAATGTGCAGCTGTTGCCTGGATAAGAAAGTAAGAGAATAATAAAAATCAGAACAAATAGCAGCAATTTCAGCCTGTGACTTGCAAGGGTATCAGACTTGAGTTACTGGCCTGAAAACTGTGCTACAACACAAGCAATAATAATGCTCATGGAAATTAATAGCATCTCTCAAGCCTCTGATTCCAGACGCTGTACTTGATCTGCGTTACACCATTGATTCCTCATAAGAATGTACTGTGATGGTGTAGTAAATAAGGAAATGGAGGCTCAGAAAAGCGAAGCAATTTGTGTGAAGTTACAGAGCTTCTTTTTTTTTTTTTTTTTTTGGTACTGGAGATTGAACTCATGACCTTGCGCTTACCAAGCAAGCACTTGAACTGCTGGGCTAAATCCCCAGCCCAACATACAGAGCTTCTAAGTGGTAAAGCTGGGCAGATTCTTGCTTCTCAGCACGCACCTGTGAGGCACGCTGGGGCAGCTCTGTTTCACAGATGAAGAAACTGCAGCCCAGGGAGACTGAGGGCTTCCCGCAAGCGTAGCAGGGCACTGGCTCTGAGGATGGGCTTGGCTGTGAGACTGTCAGTCTGAATCACAGGGCTGCCATATATTTATGTTCTGCCGCAAATTGTTCAGTGGCAGTGCCCCAGTTTCTTCATCTGTGAAATGGGGATAACTCTGGCTTTCTAGGGTTCTTGCAAATTCCAAGATGGCAATGACTTTGTCTATTTCATTCTCTTCTCTGTCCCCACTGCCTCGAATAGTGCTTGAGTTACTGTGGGTCTGCAATAAATATTTGTCAAATTAATAAAGAGAGAGAAGATGAATGCAACATAGATGAAGTCAGTATGTAATAAAACATTCATATAGTAAATAATACCCAGCCTGCAGAAAGCTCTTACACTGGCTCTACAAATAAAATTTGACATGAAAGTGTTGATGATTCAGTGAATAAAAAAAGGGGGAGGTCCTAGGATGTAGCTCAACAGTAGGACCCTCACTCCCTGGAACCACCAAAAAGCCTGGTTTTTAAAGAACCATTCTTTAAATCACATAAATACTGCATAGTTCAATTAAAAGTTTTTAAAGTACACATTTGAAAAGAGGCCAAAATCATTTTTTGTCAAACTTCTGACACCAGTTATCTCTGGATGAATTGTTCACAAGAGATTTTGTTTTTTCCTAGAGCCTTTCACATACTTTTACAAATTCAAATACAGAGTTATATTACTTTTATAATCAGGGAAATACTATTTAACAAAATTTAGTGGAAACACCGATATACCTATTTTATATGTATGGGCTGTATAAAATGACAAAAGTTGAAGTCTTTCCATTTCTTCTTAAGCAGTGGAATGTTTCATGTGTCAGGTTGTAGTCAGAACTTTTCTAACTCCCAGTAGAGTCAGGGCACAGTGCTTCTGCCTACGGGAAAAACAAAATAAAAAGCAAAAATCACTCACTTGGTGCTCAAGTAAATTCCAGTAACATTTTCTGCAAGTAAGATATTTGAGAGTTACTATCTGTGAATTCATGGGCACTGATTAAGATGGAAAAGGAAATTTTGTGTTTATAATTTTGTGGAAGAAATCCTTCTAGCCTGTTGCAAAAGTGAGCCATTGCAAAAGTAAAATGTAATTATGGAGGCAAGTGCTTGTTTGGATGTATCTCTAAGGGCCATGTGAAAATGCCTTCAAATTCGCCAGACAATGGAAATAACATTGCTTGCTTTCTCCCTGGGGTGAGAGGAAGGGACAGTCTCCACTTCGAAGATTCGCTGTGTAGTGAAACAGTGATGACACTCCCTGCTCCCCTCCACCTCCTACGACTTACTGTGAGAGCAGTGCTACAGGTTTATGTGACACTGCACTGTCCATGGTAGATCGTACTGAACCCAGAAATGCTCCTGGGAATAGATGGAAAGAATTGTAACTCCTTACACGGGTACTGTAGAAACCTTGTAAGGTGGCTTCAGTTGGTTCTCTGAGTGCTTTGACATAAAGAATGCTTGAAGGTGAAAATGCTTTTGAGAACACAGATTAATTTCATTGATGACAAGACTGAATTTGTACAGCATGAAGTGTCCTCAAGCTGGTTCTCCTCCTAGATTTCATATCTATGTTAAGGGCTAGAAACCACAGATCCTCCTTACCTCTTCTTCTGCACACTACTCATTTGAAAAGTCTGGTCAGCTAACCCTCAGAAAAGTCCCTGGACTCTGGTGTCTCCTCTTTTCCTGGGCCTTGCTGGGGTTCAGATCTCACCACCTCTTACCATGACTCCACTTCTGATAGATATTTTCTGTATGTTTCTCACCAAAATAAGGAGTTTTCTTTGAAGATGAAGAGCAAGTCTTGTAGACCTTTAAACTTCCCATAGTGGATTGTTCCTAATAGTTATATAGCTAATGATTCTGTTTATTTTCAGTACTGGAGGTTGAACCTAAGGCCTTCGCACTCAGCTACATCTCCAGTCCTTTTTTATTTTTTATTTTGAGGCAAAGTCTTTCTAAAACACTCAGTTGCTCAGCATTGGTAGGCTTCCTTGCCCTCCCAAAGCTGACTTGTGTTCACTGGTAATAACTGAGGTAGATAAAACAGTGGGACTGAGAAACTGAAAACTTAGGTTCTGCTATATGGCTCTTTGCATGAGTTACCTGTAACTATGTAACAAATCACCCCAAAACTTAGTGGCTCAGAGCAATAATAATCATTTTATTACCTGGGGATCAATAGTTGAACTGGGCATAGTGGAGATGTTTGTTTTTCCTTTGTGATGTATAGGGCTTCAAATATGAAGAGTTGAAAGCTGGAGTGAGTAACAGATGTCTTCTAGAATCATCTGAAGCCATCTTCCTCCCAATGGGTGGTAAACGATGCTGATGTCACCTGAGGCCATAGCTGGATGCCCACCAGAACACTGATAAATGGCCTTTCAGGTAGTTTTTCTGCTAGGTTAGTGTCTTAGTTATTTTCTCATTGCTGGGACAGAATAGCTGATACCCACAAGCTAAAGGAAGAGAGATTTATTTGAGGTCACAGTTTGAAGAGGTTTCAGTCCATAGTTGTCTGGTTCCAAGGCAAGGCAACATAGGGGAGCATGGAGGAGGAGAACAGTCCATGGCATGGAGGCAGGAATCAGTGAGGGATCAAGAGAGGAGGAGGGTTATATATCTTTCTAGGCCACGTCCCCAGTGACCCACCTCCTCCAACAAAGCTTCACCTCCCAATATCCCACACAGTTATAAACTCATGATTGGACTTCACATCAAGCATCCATGATCCAGTAATTTCTCAAAAGCCCTACCTGTGAGTACATGGGTGGGGGCGTCTAGATATTAACCATAACAGCTTGATTCTCCTTAGAGCTGGGCAAGAACAACTGGGGTCTAAAAGCAAATGATCCAAGACAATCAGTTGGAAGCAAGAGTACCTAACTGATTTAGGTTTAGATGCTCCATAGCATTAACTCTCCTTAGTCACAAATTTAACCTATGTGTTAGGCAGAATAATAGGCCTCTAATATGTTCACATCACATACTAGCCCTGAACCTGTGAATGCATTACCTTGCCTGATAAGTAGGACTTTGCCAGTGTTAGTAAGTTAAGATCCCGGAGAAGGGGAGATTATCGTGCATTACTCAAGTAGACACACTAACTCCAAAGGCTGTTGTAACAAGGGTCTGAATCGGAGAAGGAGATAGGATGTAGAAGTGGAGGATGGAGAGATACCGGCCATAAGCCAAGGAACGCGGTGGCCTCTGGAAAAGGAAAACAAGGAAACAAATCCTCTAGAGCTTTCAGAGGGAACACAGCCCTGACAACACCTTGATTTGGCCCCACTGAGGCCTATTTCAGAATTGACCCCCAGAACTGTGAGATAATAGAATTGCATTTATTTTGAACCACAGAGTGTTTCGCAATTTGTTATGGTAGTTACGGAAAACTGATGTATCTGGATTCAAGGGAAGAACCTCTTTCAGGAATGAAAGTGTCAATGTCAGGTTCTCAGTCATGTTGGACTGAAGAGAATGTTGCAGCCAGTTTTGAAAAATATGATCTGCCACGTTGTACCTTGAAGCAGGCAGAAAATTATAGGTTGATCTTTCTGGGCCTCAGTTTTATCATCTGGCAAACGAGAAGTTTGAGTATGAGGATCTCAGACATTCAGGATCCCAGAATTTCTGGTCCTGTGAATGAAGAGAGATGTAGTATTCTCATGAAAACTCTTAATGGCTGATTCCTAATTTATTCCTTGATTCTATCATTTTTGTACTTCTCTGAACAGAATGGGAGTGGAATACCTGGATCAGAAAGCAAGCAGGAGGTGGGAGATATAGCTCGACGGCACAGTGCCTGTCTGGCAAGCTTGAGGTCGTGAGTTTGATTCCTGGTACACACACACACACACACACACAAAAAGCAAGCAAACATGGTGAATTCTCAAAAAGAGAAGAATGGAGACATGAGGTTTTTTGTTTGTTTTTCCTTTTTAAGATTTCAAAATATAGAAAGAAGGAAGAGAGGAAGAAAAAAGGAAGGAAGAATGGAAAGAAAGAAGGAAAAAGAAAGGAAGGAAGAAAAGAAAGATGGAAAAATCATTCTTTGAAGTAGAAATCAGTTTTTGCTCAATATTGGAATTGAAGCCCAGCACCTGACGTTTAGTGATTTTCAAAGGATGTCTAGCATTTAGATGAACTTCATGGAATATCATGTGGAAACAAAAAGAAAAGATAACATGAAGTTCACTGGCCTGACAGGTGTCCACATTACTGGCTCTTGTCTCCTGCAAGTCTCTGCTCAAATGTGGCCTTATCTGTGAAACACTGCTTGACCACTCTAGTAAAACTTAACCAGTGGCTATTTTTTCCATTTAATTTTTATTCTTAGTACTGCATGCCATCTTATCTGCTGTAGATCATTCTTATTTCTTTATTATTTTATTTCATGGGTGGTATGCTTCTCCTAGCAGACTTTAAAACCCAGAAGACAAGGATTTTAATGTTTTTCACTCAGTGTAGAGGCAGTAAGACTACTGCCTAGCATGTATATATGTAGGTGCTCAATAAAAAATAAGGGTTTGTCAGATGAATATTAGACACATGTAATTTGTTCCATAAAGAATTATAGGATTTTAGAATAAGCAGGAGTTTTACTAAAGAGATCAACAAACTTTGACCAACAACTTATTTTTGTATGGTGTATGAGCTAAGAATGGCCTCATGGTTTGAATTGTGACTCCCACCATCTGAGGTCTGAGAGTCATTCGTTGAAGTACATAACACCCTGAACTTCAGAGCATGATGTTATTTGGAAGTAGGGGGCAATTAGTTAAGATGAAGTCATGTTAGAGTAGGGTTGGCCCCTGTCCTGATATGACTGTGTCCTTATAAAAGGCAGAAATTTGGATGTAGACACACACAGGGAGAACACTGTGTGAACGTGAAGGCTAGATCAGGGCGATAGTCTCTGAAGCCAGTATCTTAGTCCATTTTGTGCCACGATAACAGAATACTGTAGACCAGGTCATTGAAAACAATAGGAATTACTTGATTTCCCATAGTCTGAGGGCCTGGGAAGTCCAATGTCAAGGCGCTGACACCTTCTTGTTGTACCATCCCATAGGATCAGGGGAAGGGGCTGGAAGACTTCCTTTTATCAGAACCTCAGTCCAGAGATAATGGCTTTCATTCATTCCCAGGCGCAGAACCCTCATGACTGAATCACAGCTTACAGGTCCTGCCTTCCAGTGCTGCTGCCTTGTGGCTTTGGTTTCCAACACATGAGCTCTGGGGCGGGGGGGGGGGGGGCTCCACTCAACCCCTAGCACCACAGAACACCAAAGAAGTTTCCACACACCCTGGGTGCTGAGCAAGGTATATAGCAGGTATGTCTCTCCTTCTCAGCTTTGGCACTTTATGCTCAGGCATGTGGCTCCCAAGACTGAGAGAGTATCCTTCCATTAGCTGTAGACACCCAGTTTGTGGTACTCAAGTATGGTGGTCCTAGAAAATGAATATGAATGGTTGTACATCTGTAAGCAACTGGAGAGAGACAAGGAGAAGGGGAAGGAGAGGAGAAAAGAAGGAGGAGGAGAAAGGTGGGAGAGAGGAGAAAGAAATAATAACAGAAATGGTTCTTGGCCAGCAAAGCCTAAAATATTTACTATCTGGCCCTTTGTAGAAACAACTTATGAATATCTAAAATTTAAGATCATATGGCCAACATAATTCATGACACAATAGAAGCCCCCCCCAATAAATGTCATATGTCCAAGTTCATAAAGAGGGCTATGTTTTGAATGTGTTCCTCAAACTTTATTTGTATTAGAAACTTAATTTCCAACACAACACTATTGACAAGTGGGATGTGAAAGAGGCGATTGGCTCCTGAGGTCATTGCACTCCAGAGTGAATGAATGCCCACATGGAGGATGTGCATTGGCTATTGAAGGAGTGGCACCTTTATAAAGGATGACTTTGCTGCCTTTCCTTCTCTCTGTCTCTCTCTCTCACTTGAACTCTTTCTCTGTGTATTGTGGTTTAGAGCTAGGATGTCTCCCAAAATGCTCCTGCACTCAGAAGCAGCACTTGCAGAAGGCGTGTGGATCCTGGGGATGCTATACTCCAGTGAATCCGTCTGCTAATGGGCTCGGTAGCTGACTGCGCTGATGGGGCCTAGTGGGGAGAGGTGGTTCACTGGTGACTTGACCTGATATCTTCCTCTCAGCTCTTGCCTTTTATCTCTCTGCTTCCTGGGTGCCATGAGGTGAGCACATTGCCTCTGCTCAGACCCTTCCACCACACTGTCTCTGCCCTGGAGCCAGCTGACCATGGACTGAAAGTGTGAGCCAGAGTAAACCTCTCCTCTGTTAAGTTGTAGGCGTCAAGTATTTGTCCCAGGGACCAGGAAAATGACTAACACCTCACGTGATGTTTTTCTCTGTATTATGATGCAGCAAGAAGCCCTGCACCAGGTTAGGCCCCTCCATCTTGTACTCCCCAGCCTGCAGAACCATAAATCAAATGAACTTCCATTGTTTACCAATAACCATGCCTGTGGTATTCTGTTATAGCCACATGAAACAGACTAACACATATAGTATGAACTGATTTTTACTATACCTAAAACAGGTTATCTAATTTCAAGTCAATTTTGCTTTTTAAAAATCATACTACACTAAACACTACACTTAAAAAAATCATTTCATCAGTCCTCCCTTGTGCAAGTACCAAAATGTTACTAAAATAGTCTCATTTATTATTCTAGTCCAAAGACCTGGTCCTATACAGAAACATACCGTTCTTCCTTTTTAAGCAAAGTACCTACTATGACCCATATTTTTTTCATTTTTTTGTCATTACCCTCCAGCAACTCATTTTCTGTATACTAGTTCTCAAGACATAATTAAAAGATAATTAAAGATCAAGAACAGATGTCTGCTTACTTTCTGGAACTTCTACACACTGTGTAGTACACTTTATTATGGATTTTATCTTAAAGTGAAATAAGAAAGAACTATCTGTTGAACAAACCCACACACCGCTGCTAAAGGCATAAAAAAAGATTTAAAAGAAAGTGGACCAGAGCTTGGAGGAGTTCTTTTAATGTGCTTGAAACTCAGTGATAAGCAAAATGAATCTGTTTTACCTTCATTAGCTCGATGATTTTGTGTTGCAGGCAAGTGAAATGAAACAAAAACAGCAGTGTTCTCGCTACTTAACCTTGAGTGAGATATTTGACTATTTGGAGGGGTCTCAGTTTTGGTATCTGCAAGTGGCTGAAGATGATGATTCCTAAGCACAAAGCATTTCTGGAAAGGTTTGCAGGGATGATGGACGGAGGTGTTCTTTTCCTTCTAAGTCTGTCTAATGAGTTGAAGAAGGTGGATGCCACTAATGAGGAACTATGTGTATAAATTTCAATTAAGATGCTAGTAAAACTGAACTATGGAGGAAATGAAAGGGAAGTGAAGGAGTTAGAAACAATTTTCCAGCAGAGTCTACATGAACCCGAAACCTCCAAGAATGGCTGTTCTGTTTTAAGCTCCTTTACTTTTGCCTGAAAACTCCCAAGGAATTAAATACTCTTATACTTGAACAAAGTTTACTCCTTTTCAAATATCCCTTCTTTAACACAGGGACTTTTTCAGGAGCTAAAATGTAGTGTTTGTCATCTGTGGGTTAATCTTTCTATATATTTTTCTTCAAATGTTAAAAAAAAGTTGGGGGGTGAATAACTGCGGGATATGAGCCCTAGGTTGTTCCATGGATTGAGATAATGAAATGTGAAAATGCCTGGTAATTGTCAGAGATCCAAAGTCTGTTGGTTTTCCTAATAAGTAGATAGTGGGAGAAAATATGCAAATACTCATATAATTATAAGTATTTACATAATTATTTATTTAATTATAACTATCATGTGGAACCTATCAGCATTTCTTTTTGTAAATGCCACTAGCCATGTATTTCGTGATCTGTAAATAGGTTTCACGTACATTCTGGCATTTGATCCTCACCCTGACAGTCACAAGAGGCTTAGGTGGGTTAATAATGGGTCCAGTTAACATGGACAGAGCAGGGATGTGAGCTTCTGCAGGAGTAATTTCCCCTGCAAG
>RJWM01011930.1:0-58252 GCA_004363535.1 Dasyprocta punctata
TAACTATTCAATCATCTATTTAGCATGAATTTGTGGAGGGCCTACCATATGTGCAACACTACACTGGAAGCAAGGGTATAAACAAAATAGACTTAGTGTTCTTCCCATAGAGACTTTCTGATACATGGCTTGCCAAGCTGTGATCATGACAGCTTAGCTTGGAAAAGGTGCCATCATCACTGACGTCAAAATGGCAATTCTCTCAAGTCCAGAATATTTACAGGGCTCAAGAAAAAGCTTTAATTATTTTTATTAGCTGTTATAGTCTGGATCTTAAATGACCCACCGAAGTCTTATATATTCACAAGTGGGCCTTTTGGGAGGTGACGGGTACTGCCGGCATCAGTGGATTGAATCCATTGGTGAGGTTATGGTGGAATGTGCTGTTGGCAGGTGGGTCCTAGTTGGAGTTGGGTCGCTGGCGACATAAACTGGAGGGGTGTGTTCCTGTCCTTGCCTCCCTCCACCCTGCTGCTCCCTGGCTGTTGCAGGTTAAGCACCTTTCCTCTGTCATGCCTTTCTGTCTTGGAGCCAAATCAGATTGAATCCTCAGAAATGTGAACCAACAGAAACCTCTTCTTGAAGTCATAGGTGTTTGGTATTTTGTCCCAGTGACATTTTGCATTTTTTGGTGAACTGTTTTTGTTTTGGTTTGGTTTTATTGTTACTGTTGTAGTGCTCCTTCTGTCTTCTCTCCTGGTAGATCAAATTATGAGTGAAGTGGAGTAGGTTTAATGTTCCAAACCAGAGAATATTAACTTTCAGTTAGAGCCTCTGGCACGAAAATGATCCAAACAGAGATTACTGTCATCATCATTATCATCAACAACAACACCACCATTAAGGTCTGCATTGCCTGCTTTGTCAATTCTATTATACCCATAAAATACATCTTAGTATTCCCCAAATAGCAGCAGGGACATAGGCAGAGAACATACTTCAATATCTATCTCCGAATATTGAATACTTAATGGATTAGGCATTTTAGAAATTGCAAACATACTGGTAATGCAGATGGGCTGGGGCTTTATAAAATGTAATAATCTTCTAAAAGAAAACAACCTTTGAGCAAACTCTCACATTCATGGACAGATGGGAGACATTATGTAATACAGGTCATTGCTGCAGCAACCTCTGACCCCTTGGCTGCTGTTCATGGGCCAAGGTTGAGTGTAAAGGACCTTTGTGAGTTTTCCTTCTCTGTCAACATTCAGAGAAGTTGTTTTTAATCTTTCTAAGATAAGCCATTAACATGGACAGCCTTTGACCCACACCCACAAAAATGATACACAGAATACGCCAAATCTTTGACCCAAGACATAAGGTCTCGCTGTTTGTATTTGTTTGTTTTTTGAAAACATAATATTTCCATGAATACATTTTGCTTTCTGCCAGAGGTTGTTGTTTCTGAAAAATTCACTGGATGGTCATGTTTGAGGTGGATTCCTCAATGCTGCTTTGGGGAGTAATTGCAGAAGTGGTCAATCAGTTACACAAACCACAAAACAGGAGGAAAGATAGGTTTGGAATTTTTAAAAGATTACATTCATCAAACTTGATGAATAATATAAAATTAATATTTAGAAATCTTCATTTGAAAGAGAAGGTAAATATATGTGTGGGTGCATGTAAATTTTACTGAGTTCCAGAATAACACTAGCATTTCCTCTTTCCATCTAATGACTTATATTTCATACCAAGGTATCAAAAAAATTCCACCAAAAAATTTTTGTTTAACTACTGGAATCCTGAGTCTTAGCAGTAGTGCCAGTAAAACTCTAAAACATCAAACAAACTTAGTAGAGATACAATAAGTAGGTTTAAAAAATTGTTTTATTAGAAGCTAGGACATTTATCACACATGGTTAGCTCTCTTAGAATCTTCTGGCCCATCAATGCCAACAAACTGTTAAAGTGAAGACTATAACTCCAGAAGAATGTGGGTCTACTCTCCCATTATGCAATGAGAACCAAGAATAAGAGATCAATCTGGGCATGGTGGTACATACCTATAATCATAGCACTCTGAAAGGATGAGGCAGGATGATTGGAAGTTTGAGGCCAGTCTGGGCAACTGAATGACCTAGCAAGAACCTGTCTCAAGATAAAAAATGAGAAGGGCTGGATATGTAACTCAGTGTGAAGGTCCTGAAGTCAATCCCCATACCACAAAACATGAGATGCAAATAGAATTTTGGCAATTAAGCTAATCAGTTTGAGAGGTATTTTCTCCCAGATCAGCATACATGGGATTTCATAGATGGAATTAGAACTCTGTGTTTTGAGCCATAGTAAATCTTAATATAAAAGCTTTCCTATACATACAAATTTATAGAGAATACTATAATCAACACTAGTATACTCAGCTTACCTACCTTTTAAAAAATGAAGCATATAAGTATACTCAGGGCTGCTTTGCTGAGCAACAGTTGAAGACACTGCTGTCATTAGAGGAGAAAGTGAAAGACTCTCCCAAACCCAGGTATTATACATTGCATTTGATGCAAGTGGTACCTCCTAGGATTGACCTCCTAATCTTGAATCTGGATTCAATGAATTCCAGTAAACTCTTCCTTATATCATTCAGATGCCACCATTCTGAATTTGGTATTTATCATATCCAATTTCATGACTAGTCTTTTTTTATGTATGTATGTATCCATCTATCTATCTATCTAAAAACAATCTCAGTCTTTATGAATCTTTCTGCAATTTTTTTATGAACTCAACATCATGCTTCTCAGATACATTCCTGCTGATGTTTACAGTTCTTTTTCCATTTTAACTGCTGAATAATATTTCATTATATGAAAAACTAATTTACACATCTTTTTAACAAGCAGGAGTTTTTTCTTCCTTTTTTTAAATAAGAAAATTATGAATATTTGATGCATGTTAGCTATTATGTCTTGTTTTGCATTTAAAACACTGGTTAGCAGTATCTATTCTATGTTCCTTTTTGTGGACTTTCCATTCATCAGTATCTAAAAAGCTAAAATCCATATTTATCAGCAAGCGATACCTGTATGACCCACAAGTGCATATATGACTGAGATTTGGCCAAAATGATCATATGAGCTTTTCGTCATGAACATAAGATAATCTCCACATTGTTATCATTTTTGTTGCTGTATGGTCAAAAAGGTATTATAAGATTTTTCTATTCAATGATGGCAAAGTCCTAATGTTCACACATTTTGCAAGGATTGAGAATCCATGTATAGTGCATTCATTTTGTCATTGTGAATCACCACAGATCTACTGTGATTCTGGAATGGGCAGTGACAGCTTCCAAATGTAATGGTCTCCTGATAGTGACAGCTTCCTGCTTATAAAAGAGCTAGCCTCACTAGTTCAATCTGTAGTGTAGCTTTAGACATCTATCTGAAAGCTCAACTGGAAGTCTATTTTTCCTTCTCCTAATGATTGCATTTAATGTCCTATAATCAGAGATGTATTTACCATGAAGCTACTGAAGCACAAAACTTTGTTACATGGGCCATATCTGGTAATAAATTTTAATAAAACTTGCAAAAGTAAGGCATCTAAATTGCTATAAATGAAAAATATCATCTCTTTCCCCTAGAACTTCCCTCAGTTACATTTTCATTTTTTTCCAGTATTAATGGAGTGGCTCCAGGCATTTTTGAGGACACCATTAAGGAAAAATAAGTTGGGTATATATTTAGATCAGATTAATGGACATGTCTTTGTATTTTCAATTCCTCCTAATGCCAACTGTGTGAAATCAGCCAACTTTATCACATGAGCAGCCAGATCTAGAGATTCTATTGCACCAGAGTGAGTTGTGAAAGAATAACAAAGCTTAAAATCTACAGAACCAGAAGCTAATTTGTTGAAAACTTCTAAGCCTCATATTTCATATAAAAAGAATATTGACACGGTTTCCTCAATTTTGGCAATAATTATGAAAATTTACTCGACAGTATCAATACTGATTTACAAATATGAAAAAAATTCCTAAGTTGTCAATAATCAAACATTTTAATCAACAACAAAATCAATATCAAAATAAAGTCAATGTCAAATAAAGAGTGTAAGAGGCAAAAATATAGGAAGCACTGTAAGCATATATCAGAAATTTGAGTAATAAAAAGTACATTACTTTTCTGGATTCTGTAATGTTCTGGTAAATGTTGACTTTTTAGAATTTGAAATTTGTTGCCATTTATTTTCTAATTATGAATAAATTTGAAGTGTGTACCTAATTTTGCACGTATAATTTTGAACACTGTTTCTTAAGCGGTCCCAAATTTTGCATTAGATTCATGCCCCACACATCTAGATTATTCTCTTCCAATAAGAAGTCAATGGCTTAAACTGCCTAAGTGGATTTTGTTCTCCCCAATGGAATTCTAAATTAGAAAGCTGGGTGATTATTCTCATGTGTGGTTACATGCAACAGAGTTCAAGAAAATGGATCTTTGGGATTGGTTATCTCATCTAAGTGGGTTTGAAAGCAGTGATAATCTCATTAGCAACAGATAATTAAACTCTGTTTGCTTGGAAAAAAAGGACCTACCAAACAGAGCCTTTGGCAGGAATGAGAAATATTGTAAGAATGAGAAATAAAAGAAATGTAAAGATTTGGTAATTCTAACTGCATTATAGAGTTTAAAAAGAAACTGAGCTCTACAGTCTAAATTTTTAGCTCAGTGCACCGAGGACCAGAGAACTTTTATAATTATCCTAAAATTGTTTTCAAACTTCGAATGCATAAGAATCCTGAAGAGCTTGCTGAAGTGTACATTGTTGCATCCAGAACCCCTACAGCCACTGATTCAACAGACTTAGGGTGGCCTCTGAGAATATGTATTTCCAACAAGCTTTAATGCCCTTGGTCCAGGGATCTCACACTGAGAACTCCTGTCCTAAATGATTCCTTATTTCTTGTACCTATAAGACAGATATAAGTAAAAATCAGATGTAACACACTGTTGAAATGCAACTGAAATTAAATTTGCCTATCAGTTTATTAGGGTTCCCTAAAGGAACAGACTCAATAGAAAAGAAGCCTATAAAATTATGCAAGGGAATTTATTAGACTGGCTTATAGGATTGGAGGCTGGATATTCCACTGGGTACAGGTGAGCCAGAGGATCCAGGAGTTGCTTAGTCCAACAAGCCAGAAGCCACAGAGTAAGAGAGTAAAGGACGCAGCTCCAGTCCTGCAGGACAGGAAGCTTTCTGAAGAGTTGCTGGTGTGAGTCGGCAATGAAGGCTAAAGAAACTGCAGTCTGATCTGCTGTCCATAGGGCAAAGGCAGCAGCAAAAGATGCACCCATTCAAGTAGAATGGAGCTTTTCAAATGTAGGCAAATTTCCTCCTTCTTCCTCTTTCATACCAACTGGGCTGCAAGCCTATTGAATGGCGCTACCCCGCAGTAAGTGTAGGTTTCCCTCCTGCCGTAGTTCGCTGACATACATGCCCATCATTTCTGGAAATGCCCCACAACATACCCAGAACTGTGCTTGTTACCAATCTGCTGGGTGTTTCTTCATCTAGTCAAGTTAACAATCCAGATCAAAGGTATAACGTTATTGTTCTCTTGAATGGAAGTTAGCATATCAATTAGGAAAGAGCAGAAACACTGTGAATTGATATAGGGACCTTTGACTGGATGATGAGACTGAGTACCTCGCTCCTCCCACTCCAGGAACTGTAGCCCCTCCCACCTCCAGGTGATAAAGACCCAAGGTGATTGTGCCTGTAGTAATTACCTTGCAAGAAGATGCCAACTCTGCTTATGCTCTACCCTTTGATCCCTGTCATTTCAGATACAATCGGATCCCAGCAGAGCTGAGGGGTTGTGAGTACAAAGTCTGACTAGGGGGAGATAATCTTATGATTCTGTAAAGCTGTCTTGATATCTTTAGGTCCTAAGTAACCATTAAGGTGCAAGCAGCAGATAGGGCAGATTGAGATTCATATGGCCAGAGGCTAAAAGCTGAAAACAATTAATTCCCCTTCTGTTTTACAAACAGCTTCTGGAAGTGATTTAGATTCTGCCAGTCAAATGATCTCCGTAAGAGTTGGGGAATAGAATGAGGCCGAAACTGCACTTCCGCTGCTTCCCTGTTCTCTGGGAGCAAGCAGAGCCACCGAGTTGGTGCCAGCCCAGGCCCAGTGGTTAGTCACAAGCCTCGTAGGCATGGAAAGCCAGGGCAGATTTCTGTTTTGTTTGTGTGGCATTGATCTGGATTCAGGAGGAGTAGCAACGGCTTTCTGACTGGCAGTTTCATAGTTATGACCATTACCTGGTCTGACAATCTATTGATCTTGGCAGCGATAATGTGGTTCTGTAGCCAGCGGCTTTCTGATCACAGAGGAGGCAGCGGCTCCTCTGTCGGGCCAGTCCTATGATTCTGGGGAAACATTCCTGAAAACACAACCTACAGTTTACAGCCATTTCAGTCATTCTAAAGCCGTGAAATAAATTCTAATAAAATGTCTTCCCAACTAACGAGCTACAGTAGATTCTGTTAATCACAAATGAACCCTAACCGATAGAGAGTATGGTACAGGCAACTGAGTTAGTTAGAAATATTACAGGCAGTCAGACAGGGCTAGGCCCTCAAAGGCACGGGTACAGAGGACCAGATATCTTGTGACCTTAGAAGAGATACACACCTCTTGCTGTGGGCCAGATCTCAAGACAAAAAGCAAAACAAATGCAACCACACCCTAAGTATAAGCATTAGGGATTAGGGATGGATCATCTTGAGAAGCCAGGAATTAGCGTCCCAATCCCCTAATCCGTAAGAATGCTCACTTACTACGTGACTCGCTTCCCCATTTGTCCTTGATTTGGTCAATTTTACCTAAACGATTAATCTTATTGGTTGACCACAGTTCTGTCCCACCTCAAGTCCATCTGCCTTGCGAGTTCCCAGTTTTCCCCATCATGGTTTTACTCTATAAAAGTCACTAGAAAAGACAGTCTTTGGCAACCCACTCGGGACCCCTTCTGTCTCTCTCTCAGACAGAAACTTTCTTTCTCTCAATAAATATATTCTGCTCTTACTCTCCATTGTTCCTAAAATTCATTCTTCTATCTTAGACAACAGGAACTCGGGCCGGACATATAGTAGGTTGGGAGTTTCATTCCCCCATATCATTTGGAGGTCTGAGATCATTCCCCTATATCAAGTACAAACACAAAAATGTCTCCAGGAGTGTGAAAGTTGGATCAAGGGTATGCACATTTTGAACTTGACTAGATATTGCCTAGTTGTTCTCCTAATTGTTGTGGCAATGTATATTCTCATCCAAAAATTTCACTAAAATTTTTGATGATGAACTTTTAATCTTCACTAAAATAATAGGTGTGCAAAAGGATCTCATTTTAATTTACTGTTCCCTAACTGTTCATTTTTTATTATTACTCAGGTTTCTTTTTTTAGTAAATTGCCAGGCAGGGTTAGGGTTATAGGTAGGCCATATAACTTACTCATTTTTTTCTGTTGACTTACTAATCTTTTTGTTGATTTATATTAATTCTTTATTCTGGATACTAAGTCTCAACAATTGCAAATAACATCTAACTAATGGCATGGTCTTCTCACTTTACTCATGTTATTTTCTCTATATAATTTTTCACATAAATGAAGTTATATATCTATTATTTTCCTTATTGTCCACACTTCTTGCATCTTATTTTAGAAATCAATTCATGCCAACAGAGAGGTATATCTTTTTAAAAAAACTTTTTAGCTTTTTCGTTTTTACAACTTTAATAAATCTGAAATTCATTTTGGTAGATAGTCCATGGAATTTTGTTTTTTGTATATGAATAACCAATTTTCTCAGCATGCTTTATTAAGTAATTACAATCAAAAAAATTAACAAACAGTTAATTACTTGACTCCACTGATCTTTTAAAAATATATTTATTTTATTGTAAATGTTTAAGGTTAACAACATGATGTTTTGATATATATATCACAACTACAGGTAAACAAACTAATATACTCCTCACCTTCCATGGTTATCTCTTTTTCTTTCCTTTTCTGTTTTTTTCTGGTAAAAGCACTTAAAATGTACTCTTAGAAATACACAATACATGCTATCAACTGAAGTCCAACTCACAGTGTGTATTTTGACCTCAAAATTCCAACATACTACACAACTACAAGTTCATACCCTCTGACCCATGTGCTTCCAATTTCCCTCACCTTCTTCTAGTAACCACTGATCTAGTCTTTGTTTCTGTGTATTTTCCTTTGTGATGGTTAATTTGGACTGCTGACCTGACTTAGAGATGCAAAAGAGCACACTTCTGGATGTGTCTCTGGGGCTGATTTCAGAGTGGTTGACATGTAGGCCAGAAGCTGGGCCTGGTGGTGTGTGCTTGCAATCTCAGCATTTGAAAGGCTGAGGCAAAAGGATCCAAATCTAAAGTAGATACAGATTTTTAAAGAAATAGAGGCACTTAGGAAATACATGAAAATCATGAATGCCCAATATAGAAAAGAACTGGATTACATAAAACAAACTCAAATAGAAATCCAGGAGATTAAAAATTCTATTAAAAGTATATGCAGCAGAGTAAGTCAATATGAAAACAGAATACCAGATCTAGAAGAAAGGGTTGGGGTTGGTGATCATCAAATGAAAGACTTCTTAAAAGTAGCAAGGGACCATAAAAATCCAACAACTGCTAGATGATGCAAAGACAGCTAATATAAGATTAACTAGAATCAACGAAAAATCAGAAGGTAGCACAAAGGGCACAAAATACCTGCTCACAGAAGTAATAACAGAGAAAATGTGGTATTTATAGACAATGGAGTACCACTCTGCCATAAAGAAGGATAAACTTGAGACTTTTTTAGGTAAATGAATGTACCTCAAGACCATAATTTTGAGTGAAATAAATCAGACACACAAGTTTAAATATTGTATTGTTTCTCTTTTGTGAGAAGCCCAAGGGGTAAATAAGAGCAAAATGAAGAACAGATATTGGGAAGTAGGAGGAACATGTTCAATTGGGAAGGGAACAAAGGAGGAGAGGAGGAGAGGAAAAGAGATTTAAAAAAGAGAAAAACATGGAAACAAACTTTTGTAAATGGGGAGGAGAAAAAGAGTTGAAGGAAAGGGAGGGGTATGGGAAAGAAGAAGAAGAATGAAGATATAGTAAATACATATTAAACTATATATATATATAAAATTCCCTATAATGAATATGATCATTATGTATGGCAAATATGTACCAATAAATATAAATAATAAAAGTAAAGCATTTCCACAAAGAAAAAAAGAAACTATTGTGAGGCCTATAAATGTATTATCAACGTATAAATTTGTTTTAGACCATAGTAGCAGAAAAGAAAGAACATAGCCTTTAGAAAAATTCAGATCAAACCCTCACCCCAACTCTTAACATCTCAATATCTCATTAATAAAGTAGAAATAATGTTTATTTATAGTTTTTTGTGAATACAAGTTGTCTATAAGCAAGAACTCACCTAAGAAATCTGATTGAACTTGGCCCAATTCTCCAATCTGTGACAATCAAAAGCCCTTCCCACAACTCCCCTGTAACTTCCAGGAACATATTTCTTTATGGTTCTATTTTTATGCTTCTGCACCTGTCAACCTACCTTAGCATATCATTCTGGAAGGAAGCCCAGACCATTTACAGTTTCCTGAAACAAATGTCGCATAAATTTAACAAATGCATTTGAGATTTGAGGGAAGGTGTCATAGGGAGATTATATTGAGAGTTGCAGTCTTCAACAACTCATTGGTTCCACTTTCTGTCTTTCTCTTTTTCTAGTCCCCTTTTTGGTCTGGTTCAATGATGAAAAAACACCTACCTTCACTTACTAAGAGTAATTATGTCCACACCAACATTCTCTCACTGTTTCACCTTTTTAATGTATTTTCTTTTTTTTTCAATGTGTTTTCCTAATAAAAATGTTTCCCTTTCCAAGAGAAATTCTGGTGAATAATATTTTCTTCATATTATTACATGAAGATTCCAAAATCATGCAGGTATAAATATTTGCTAGGCATATCAATATTAATATTATTGCTATTATTGGTGAAGATATATTGTTTCTCGATACATAGAAAGACTCAACTTTACCCCTTTTCTTAGGTTTTCTTTAAAACAGTACCATCGTTTCTTTAAAACAGTACCAGAATCTCCCACACTAGTACATGCCAGTGTGCCATACTAGTAAGCTTCGTAGCAGCAAAAGTAACCTCAGATCCTAATCACTTATAAAGAAAGGTTAATCTTCACGGATATTCCGTGTGGGCTCTAGACAGCCGCAGCTGTGCCTCTGCTTTCATCTTCACGCGCCTTCACTTTCTAGGACCCAGGCTGAAGAGGCAGCTGTTTGAGGGATACGCCATTCTCATGGCAGATGAAAAGGGGAACCAGGGTGAAGCACACAAGGGCTCTTAACCCTTTGTTCACGTATGAGAAAAGTGCATGTCATATCCTCTCGCGTCCTGCTAGCCAAAGATGTCCTATTGCTGAGCTCTATGTCAATGAGTCAAAGAATGAGAAAGATTGAATGTACAAGTGGATAATGGCCAGATCTATGCAATAGAACTGACTCACACGCTCTGCAGCGACCAGCCAGGAAGCCAGACCACAGCCTCCTCGGCAATCAGCCCAGAACGGTTAGGACTTCATCAATGACTGCCAGCTTCCCAGTTTTTTTGCTCCTATTTCCAACTCGAGCTCAACTAGAGAAAGCAAAGTAGGCTTTCCAAACCAACCACACAAGACGCTCCACTTTGATGACCAACCTCCAGTTTCCTCCTGCCAACATCTGCCAATTGGAGATGTCCTGGAGCCGTCCCTGTTTTTCCCCACTCCTCTCCCTACCTCTGAATCACTGACAAGTGTAAGTCATGGTGGTTGATTTCCTTGCTATATAGCAAACTCCAAATAAATAGTCTCTGGTTTGTACTTGTTTGGGTGGTCTTGGCTTATTTCCACAAAATATACCCCTCCTATGGCAGCAAGGCAGAGTGAGGAGATTTGATGAAAATCTCATGGCACTGGATGAGAATGAATAGGCTTCTTTGAGGAAAGGGACAGTCATGCAATCTGCTACAGCCCACTCTGGGAATCATGAAGAGTTGTTTCCTTCTTTTCCATATGCGAAATTCTATGCAACAATGAAAACACTCTTGATGTCAAAGTTTCCTGATAGTGTCTGCTTGAGATCTGGACACAGATTGAAACACAAATGACACCTACCCAAGGTATGCATGATAGTGTCTCTGGAACAAGATAACAGTAACGGACACTCTTCAGGAAGGTGAGGAGCCACAGAGGGCATCAACAGCAATTCTAAGATCCACTGTGCATAAGTTTGAAGATTTCCTCTGCCGGGCAGAGAAAATGTTCCTAGATAGAACTTGACTTCTGCTCCCCTAGAACTTTATTTCTTTGTTTCTTTTTGTGGCACCTGGGATCAAACTCACAACCTCGCGCCTGCCAGGCAGGCACTTAAACCACTGAGCCAAACTCCCGGCCCTAGTTTTTTGAGGCAGTCACACTATGTAGTTCAGGCCGGCCTTGCGCTCATGTTGTAGCCCAAGCCGGCCTCGAACTCACAACGCTCCTCCTACCTCAGCCTCCCGAGTGCTGGGATTAAGGGAATGGGCCACCATGCCTGGCTCCCCAGAAGTAACTTTCCAGCACACTTCTCTCCATGGTTCTTGGCTGTAGCCTTCAGGAGGGCATTCTTTTGCATTCCCTGGCTATGTCTAAAGAGGCCACTGGAGAATATGTCCTCCCTTGTGGCTAAGCATCTTTCTGAGGCAGCATTGTATCTATGGAGATGTGGGGGGACCACAGTATTGCTTCTGTCTTAAGTAGTAATTCATTCCCCTCCCCATACACACACTATCCTGACACTCTGCTTCACCACATCGTAACTTAAAATCACAAGTACATAAAATATATTTTCTACCTCCAAATTATTGTGCACAGCATTTATAACAAACACATATAATTTCATAGCACAAATTGCCATTTTTATAGTCCTTAAATAAACTGCTAATCAAAAGTCAGTGCCATATGTTTTGGGTTTTTGTTATGCAGCGTTTCACTTTTGGTGCTGATCTCTGTATTAGTCAGCTTTGCTTTAGTAACAAATGATCCCCCAGTTTCTGGGACTTATAAAATAAAGGTTTATATAGCACTCATGTTACATGTAGGTGCAGGTAAGCTGTAACTCCACTCTGCATGTCTTCTCCTTCTCAGACCCAAACTGGAGAAGCAGCCTCTGCGTGGCACATGTAGGCCTCATGGTAGGTGAAAAAGAAAGCCATGGTGAAAAATTGAATAACTTTTATCACATGGGTTAAAGGTGATTGGCCAAAGAGAGTGGCATCACCAAGCACAACACCAATACAACAAGGAAGAACATTCCTCCTTGAGGTGGAACTGCCAAAAAAAGGGGAGACAAACAATTGGATAAATAAAAAAATTGATCACTATGGTGGAGAATAGAATTATTTGAGGAATATGTTTTTTCTATTAATATTGACAAAGCAAGGTAATAAATAAATGAACTTTAAAACTTTATTGTTTATCATTGTAATTACCAAGAAACTAGTCTTGTCATCTCTTAGGAACAGTGACAATGACTGCTATCTCCAGCTGGGTGCAGCTATAATTTATATTGTATTACAATCACTCCTGTTAAAATTTGAAGAAGGAGGAGGAGGTGGAAGGAGAAAGAAACCATATTTTTGATTTGTTTTTGCTTTTGATAGCTTTGCTTTCACTCCTTCTCTAGTCATTCATAAACTTACAATAGTTCGTGTGCAATAAAAGGAAAAATATGTTCCCCACAACTCTGCTCACTTTGCATTGCTAAAACCGGCAAGACAAGGGAACACTGGGTGGCAGTAAAAGGGTAGAATTACAGATTCTACCTGTTCCTCCCTCCTGCCACCCAATCCCATCACCAGTTCCTAGCATACTAGCTACTCCCCTACCAAGATTGCACATGGCTTAAAGAAAGTAGATTTCTGGAGCCAGGTGTTGTGGCACACCTCTATAGTTACAACCTCTGGAGGGAGGTGGGGGCTGAGGCAGGAGGGCTGTGAGATTGAGACTAACCTGGGTAACAGAGAGACAACATCAACAAAACAAGGCGGGTGGTGAGGAGAGAGGGAGAGAGAGAGAGAGAGACAGAGAGGAAATGCCTTTGTAAGAAGTAAAAAAAAACTATCCTTCTATCCCTAGCAAATGTAGCCCTTAGTCAGAGTTTTGGCTTGGCCAGTGCAGCTTGGCTTTGACTGTAGATCCCACTCATTTACCCTTTGAACCAGATACAGTATCTTTGTCCAGTATCTTTGTCCAAAAATTATAAATGACAGCCTTACATTTGACACTAAGCATGGGATGTAAAAGCCTCATGTAAAACTTGTCCACTGTATATTTTTCCCCAATAAATTTCATTCTCAGCTTCTGCAGGCCAGCACTGGGTGTTTTAATTAAATTCCTAACTGATGTGAGTCAGTTACTTGCGTGCATTCTCTATTGAGGAAGGAGACTTAAAGTAATGCAGTGGTTTGTGCACAATAAGACTTTTCTCTTCCAAGTAGGATATGGCAGCTTGAGAGCCAGCCAATGGAATTACAAACTGGGGCATTTTCCTTCTCTTTCACTATCATTTTGCATTTTATTCTTCTTTCTGGTTCAACCCCCACCCCCCAGTTCTGATCTTTACCTTCTCTTGCCAATTATCAGTAACAGTATACTTGAAAATGTTTGCAAGAATTTTTCTAAACACCCACTGTCAACTACCACACATAGGAGACTTCTTTGGTAAATGGCTTTCATTAGAGTTTTGCCATATGGTATCATAAAGAGGCCTTTCTTTATCCTGGTACTTCCCATAGCATCGTACCCAGCAGTGCAGATGTAAGGAAAATGTCTTGCGATACTCACAAATAGACTTGTAACAAAAAATGGCCAACAAATTAAGACTGTTTACTTTTGGGAGAAGCCAATGTTGAAAGCACTGCATCATCTTGAATTGCACTGTGGGTTTTGGTTTTACATGTGTGCACAGTTTCCACTCAGGAGATGTGTGCTTAGTGTGCAAAAAGAATGAGTGGTGACTTTTTTTCTTTTTCCTTTGGCAGTCCTGGAGATCAAACTCAGGGCCTTGTACATGTGAGGCAAATGTTCTACCAATGAGTTATACTATAACCCAGCCCCAACTTGTTTTCTTAAATATACCTGATAACAGTAGACACATCCACAAATAAAGTGGAAATACTCATTAGAAGCCCAAAAATCTCACAAGATGAAAAAATATTTTAGAAAGCTTACTCAGCTCTGAAATTTATGAATATAATTTGAAAATTGATCTTTAAGTGATAATTTTTAAAAGATGCATTTAAAAAGAAATCTATTCACTTAGCAGAGAATCAAGGTGGTTGACTATTACAGTACAACTGAACTGAGTTTATACAACATTAATAAAATAGTTTATAAATTTCCAATACATTATTATCCTCCTTTGCAATTTATTTAGCATAATGATAAAGGAAGGATGTTTTCAGGTGTAAGTAATGGAGAACTCGAATCCAATTAATAAAGTAAATTATTGCACATGACAAAAAGTCTAGAAGTAGGTTGGTTAAGTGAGAAGCTAATGATGTTATCAATTCCATCCATCCCTCCACTGTTGTTGACTTTAGTCTCAGGCTGGTTGCAGATGACTTTCTCATAGAAACAGGGACAACACATTCTAGAAGTCCCCTGGAAGCTTCCATATGTCCTTCCTAAGCCATCTCTTGCAAAAGAAATGGAATTTGCCCCACAAAAAAGACCAGATCCACTGTTAGAATAGGCAGTAGTTGTCCCTAGGCAAACGGTTCCATGATATTGGGGTTACACTACTACAAAATCGAATTTCTGATAGTAAAAAAGAGGAACTGGATGCTAAATAAGGAACCATTATGATCCTCAGATAGCTAAATTCATAAGTAGTATAATAAATCTTAATAGATGTGCCACCAAAACTACTACTGACACTCTGACTACAAAAAAAAAAAAAAAAATTTACTTTCTCAAGAAATGATCCAGTTCCTTCTTAAGGATAGTTATAGTAAAAACAAACTTTTGTACCTTCTCAAGGATACATTTATCAAGCACACACAACCTCATCACAAATCTCTCACTAGTTTGAAAGTAAATACTGTGGCTATTTTTAATTGTTGAATATTCATTACAGAGAATGCTAAGTGGGCACAATCAATACGAAGACTATTGAGTGACTAAAAAAATGTAGATCGTCTCAAAAGATAAGGGAAATATTTCCTGCATACTGTCATCTATTACTTATTTTATGCTTTTTGTTTTTGTTCCTTTGTGACATAGTCATGTTATGTATTCCAGTCTGACCTTGAACTCACTGTGCAACCCAGGCTGGCCTCAAACTCACAGAGATAATCCTGCCTCAGTCTCCTGAACTGATAGGATTACAGGCATCCACCACCACACCTGGCTGCATTATTTCTTTCTGATGTTGTAACTACTGGCTTACATATATATATGTCTTTTAACCTCAGCAGTAGTCTATGTGTTATCTAGGCAATGTAACACCTTGCTAGTCAAAGTATATAGTTCTCAGACCATCGCTGTCAGCATCTTCAGGGAGCTTACTAGAATGCAAACTGTCCTGCTTCATCCCATATCTACAGAATCTGCCTTTAACAAGATTCCCAAGAGCTTCAGCTGCTCAAGCACTACTCTGATAGACGTAGTCACTCCCTTGGTTCCTGGTACCTGAGGAATACATACATTCACATAGTAGGAAATCCAGTAACTGCACCCACAGTGTGTAACTCCCATCACTTTAGCTTGTAACTTGAGGAACCAAGTGAATATCATGGACACAGACAACAGAAGTCCTGTTCATCCTTATCTGCTCCATTAGTGCAAATAGAACGATTGTTCTTAAACTCATTGGCGTAGACACGAAGGATATCAGACTAATGTCTGATCTTTTCTGATAACATTAAAAGAGCCTGGATATTTGGATATGGGTTTGGTGGTACATAGTGGGAAAAGTAAAGATCAGATTTTTTTTGCTGGAGTCACTTAGATAAATACTGGCACTATTTCTACCAAATTTGGACTCAGGGCAACATGGAGGCCCACACATGGCTGCTGCTCAATAAATATCCCATGTTAATATTTTAAAATGATAATAAGGCTACAATTACAGACTGAAATTTGTCCCTATGGTTTGATCATTTGGACAAGTACAGTATGTACAACGGCTTATCTACCCCACATTTAGCACACACCCCTTCTTGGCATTTCTCTCATTTCCTCGAAAAGCCTTTTCTAGACAAACTTCAGATCGGAAGCCAAAGAAAATTCAGCTCAATTTGCCCTACTCCCCATGGAGCTCCCAATGACTGAAGGCTTTCATTACCTTCTCTCCCACATTAATTCTGGTGTGTATTACTCACCATCCGTGTTTCCCTCGGTTTCACAATGAAAAATTGCCAGGTTAGTCTAGACTAAGTAAGTAGGTTGCAGCCTCATCTTTATGACTGGTTGTTTTACTTTGTTTTGTTTGTTATTATAGTTGTTTTGTTTTACTACACAGTCTTGAAGAAAAATACAAGCACAGATTTATAAAATTATGGTAAAATTTACAAATGTAAGATGTACCAATATATACTCCCCAACATCTCAGCTCTTTAGTTGCCTTTACCTGCTCTTTATCACCATGTCCTCCCACACTCAGTCCTACACTCACTGTCTTTGTTCTGGAAAGATGATCATGCCTTCTGCTTTACAGAGAACTATGAGGTTCCCAGATGAGAATTTGTTTGGTCTCTGACCTCCAACTGCAATTTCTGTACATTCTAGTTTTACCCTTCTTTCCCCAGTCTCAACTGGGCTTTATCTCTTCTCTAATTCCACACACATCTCTTTTCCTCTACTCTTGATCCCTTCTATAGTGGCTTGAATGACAGTACTGAAAAAAGATATTTCCACATCCTAATTCCTGAAACCTGAGGGTGCTCCCTTATTTGGAAAAAAGAAGTTGGTAAATATGATTAAGTTAAGGATCTTGAGAAAAAGAGAGCATCCTGGATTGTACTACAAGTGGGCCCTAAGTTCAATAATAAATGTCCACATAAAGGAAAGGTAGAGGGAAATATGAAACATACAGAAGAGAAGAGGACACAAACACACAGGAAAAGGTAATGAAAAGATCAAAGCAAAGATGGAAATGATCACATGCTAAGTCAAGGTGTACCAGGAACACTCAAAGCTAATAGAGGTAAGGAAGGAGTCTCTCACGTTGCTGAGTTTCAAGGAGTATGACTCTACTGATGCCTTGATTTCACACTACCAGCCTCCAGAATTGTTAAAAAAAAAAAAAAAAAAAAAAAGAAGTTATTTTAAGTCACCATGTTTTTGGTAATTGTGCTAGCCACAGAAAGCTAATCTCTTCCTAGCCAGAGTAGGATCTTTCTCTATCAATTAGTTCCTTCTCTGATAGGTTTTATTTTTCCTTAACCATACTTCCTTGCAATTTTCTTCCATCTTAAAAAAACTTTTGTTTACTTTTTAAACTCTATACCACTTTCTCTCTCCTTTTCAGGTAAACACTTTAAAAACGTACCTACGTGCTTTTTCTCCTTCATTAGTTCCCTGACAGATTTCATACTGCTGCACTCAAACTTCTCTACATACTACCTGTGATAGTCATGATATGTCAACTTGACTGGATTAATAAACACCTTGCACATTAGTAGTGCACATTTCTGAGTGTGTCTGTGGGATGTTTCCAGAGATGATTGGCATGTGGGCCAGCAAATTAAAGAGCAAAGATACACCATGATTGTGGGTGGTACCATAAATTGAGTTTACAGCCTGGGTGAAATAATGGGAAGAAAGAGGAAGTTTGCTGCATTTTGGGGGGAAAATCTAGTTATCCTGAACTGTTGTATCTTTTGTTGCCATCATTGCCTGTGGACATCAAACTCTAGTTTCTTCAGCCTTCCAATGCAGATTCACACTAGCAACTCTCCAGAAGTTTCTAGGCCTTAAATCTTGGGCTGGCACTATATCCTCAATCTCTCTTGTTCTGAGGCTTTCATCATCCTGGGCTAAACACCTACTGGACCCTCTGGACTTATAGTACATAGACACCCATTATAGACTGTCCTGCCTCTGATCTTGTAAGATTACTTTTTTTTTTTTTTTGTACCAAGGATCGAACTCACAACCTCACACCTGCCAGGCAGGCACTTATGCCACTAAGCTAAATCCCCTACTTTTTGAGACAGGATCTCACTATGCAGTTCAGGCTGACCTTGAACTAATTTTGTAGCCCAGGCTGGTGTCAAACTCACAATCCTCCTGTCTCATCCTCCCGAGTGCTGGGATTAAAGGCATGTACCATCATGCCTGGCTAAGCCTACCTATTTTAAAATAGGCTATATCTATATATAATCAATTCTGCCCCTCTAGCAAGCCCTAACTAAGAGATTTTTGAAAATAAGGTCATTCCTGTGATTGTACCTGCCCATGTAGTTTAGAAACCTTTGGAGTTGGCTACCTGGCTTGTGGGAGGAGTTTGAAAACATTTGGAGAATTGAACTGGAAAAGCCTAGAAGGCTGTAAGCAGAGCTTAAGAGTTAGTTCTGATGGGAGTTTAGATCAGAATACTGAATATGAATACAGACATAAACACCATGTTCATGAGGTTTCAGACAGGAAGAAGAATTCGACTACAAAATGGACTAGAAACCGTGGGTGTTACATACTGGCAAATAACTTGTCTTCATTTTTGCCCATGTCCTCAGACTTTGTATGAGGCTGAATTTAAAGGTGGTGGATTAATTAACTGGCAGAAGAAAATTATACAATATTCAGGCTGCGTACACTTAAGATAGTTAAGAGGATTGTGTTACTAATTCTATTAGTTCTTAGAACAAAACGGTTAACATTCATAGGATTAGATGAATTTTGCAAGTCTATATCTGGTAATCTGAGTAACTCTTTTGAAGATCACTATGCAAAATAACAACCCTAGTTATGTTCCCACCACGTTGTTTTGCAAGCCTGTATTGTTATTGTTTTGGGCTCTTTGTTATTGTTATTTATTAGTCTCTTTTATTTCTTGTTTTTCTTGTAATTTGTTATGTTTTGTTTTGACTTTCCCTCTAATACAGAAAGGATAGATGTACATGTATAGGCTTATATATGCCTAGAACTTCTCCTAAAGAGTTTATAAGAATTGATTTTGTTACACATGATGGTATGAACAGCTACTTTGAAAAAAATGAGACATTATGGTAGCCAGTGCTGATTTCCATCATCTTGTTGTCCAGTAACTTTGTTTTGATTGTTCTTAGTCTGGTTTGTATTATTTGATTTCAATATGTGTGAAAATGTGGACAGCTATTTTGAAGAGAAGAGACATCACCGTAGCCATTGTTGATTTTCCTATTGTTGGGTTTTGAAGGCCTATAATGCTTTCATTCTTTTGTTTTTATCAGTTTCATATTATTGTGTTTTGTTTTAATTCATTGTATGTGAAGATATGGACAACTATTTCAAAGAAAACAAGATAAGTTATGGTAGCCACCGTTGATTTCCTATTCTCTTGTTTTGAAATCCTGTGTTGCTTGCATTGTTTTGTCCTGATCTGCTTTCTTCTGTTCTGTTTTGTTTTGTTTTATTCTCTTTAAAATTAAAAAAAAAAACTATATTCAGGTTGTGCTATGGATACTGGTGGCAGCTTTTAGCCATCTACAATGAGAATCAGGAGCAAAAACCAGAGCAAATAGATGTCAAATTTTTGCAGTTTGACCAGAAAAAAAGTATATGTAAAGTTAGGGACAAGGAGAATATGGTTGCTGAGAAGAATACAGCCTTAAAAAAAAAAAAGTACTTTGTATGAGGACAATAGGAATGAGGCATTAAGGGCATCTTAGGAATTAATTGGACCACACCAATTACAGAGTTAAGGTTGTAAAAGGGTAAACCCCTTTAAAAGACTTTGCTTTGCAAAGAGTCCCAGAGTGCCTTGCTTATTCAGCATTGCTTAATGAAGCAAATCCCTGAGTTCAACAATCCAGGCACTCAGAAGCCACTGCAGTTGAGGTACAAGGGGGCCCGGCTACTGCTTAAGCTGGCGACATGGTGCTAGTTTTTCAGGCATTCAGAATGCAACAGTTGTGGAGTCATGGAGGCTTCCACTCAGATTTCAAAGAAAGACCTGAAAAAACAGAGAGTATGCCACTGAGAGGACAATACATGAAGCTCTGAGAGTAGAGCTGGAGGTGCAGTGGAAACCCAAGAAAGCTGGAGATGCCAGGAACATGAAACATCTGACAAGGAAAGCTACAGGCAGTGAGCAGAGACCATCCAAGAGAGGAACCATGGAGGCTGTAACCAGCAAGGTCAGAGGCAGGTCTTCCTAAGTCCTTTGGAGCTCACATTTCATCACAACTGGCAAGCTCCTAGATATGGAGCTACAGGATTTAATGTTTGTTTTCATTTGTGTTTTTGTTTTTGTGTTTACAACTTCCTATTCCTCTCTTTTGAATGGAAATGTTCATTCTATGCCATTGTATATTGGAAGTATTTAACTTCCTTTTTTATTTTTATAGAGGCTCACAGCTAAAAGTTTGCATTGAGTCTCAGAGGAGACTTTGGATTTGGACTTTTCAGAAAGTTGGACCAGTTAAAACTTTGGCAACTCTTAGACTAAATGCATTGTGCATAATGAAACAGACATGAGCCTTTTAGGAGTCAGGGGCAGAATGTAACAGTTTAGATCTAAAATATCCCCTGAAATTCTCATGTGCTCTTAGGTGGGTTTTTGAAGGTGATTGGATCATAGGAGTACTGTAATTCACTGATGAGTTCATAACTGAATGTGCTGTTAGGGTGTGAGGCCTGATTACAGGTGAGACACTTGGGGCATAACCCAGAAGTCTCTCTCTCTGTCTCCCTCCCTCTCTCTCCCTCTCTCTTCCTGCATCCCTCTCTCTGCCCCTTACTATGTCCCTTCCTCATTCCCTCTTTCATCCCCTCGCTCTCTCCTTCTCTCATTTCTTCCTGACTGCCATAGGGTGAGAAGCTCTCCTCCATCATACTGTTTCTGCCATGATGCCACCCAACCATGAACAGTACCCTCTGAAGCCATGAGCCAAAATATACCTCTCATCCTTTAATGTTTGAGTGCTGGGTGTTATGGCTCAGGGACAGGAAAGTAACTAATATGCCACACCACTGGAATGCTGTTGCAAATCTCACCTACATTTTCATAATTGTTACCACCAATGGGCTCTTCAACTTTTATCTTATTTGGCCTTGTTGTGTTTGATGCTACTATCAACTCTTGTCGAAATGTTTCCTTCTCTTGAATTCTAATGCATACATCTCTCCTAATTCTGTTTCTCATTTCTGACCATTCCTTCTTAAATTCTTCTTTTATTCTTATTTTCCTAGCCCTAATAAACATTTCTAATTCCCAAGTTTCCTTCTATTCATGACTGTCTTCTCATTCATTTATATGACTACTGGACAGCTTCATTATCCCCAGTGACTTTATTCCACACTTACAGATGAAAATCTAATAAATATTTTTATATTATCATTTCCCTGGTGCTCTAAGTTCATAGTTGGCTTCCTATTTGATGTAGCTACCTTAACACCCTGTTAATTTAATTCCAAAATTAAATATTAACTTCACTATCATAAATTGACTAATGCCAAATTGCAACTGGCAATTAGTTATTGTTGAGCAATAGTTCTCCATACCACTTCTCCCACACCTCTCAGTTATCTTTTCAAAAGTATTAGTATAAAAAACAATTCTACAAGATAGAGGCTGCAATGAGCTGAAACTTGTGTGGCCTCAAAATTCGTATGTTAAAATCCCAATCTCTTGATGTGATAATATTAGAAGATGTGACATTTGAGAATTGAGGGTTGATTAGATCATGAAGTTGGAGCTCTTCTGAGTGGGATAAGTGCCTTTATAATAGATGCCCCAGAGAACTCTTTATCCCCTTCCCATCAAGCAAGAATGTAAGAAGTCATTATCCTCCAACTTGGAAGAAGACCATCAACAAAACCTAACAACATCAACACCCTGATCACAAACTTCTAGCCTCTAGAACAGAGACATAAATTTCTGTCATTTATAAGCTACCCAATCTGTAAAAGTTTCTTAGAGTTATCTGAACAGACCTAGATAAGACAATATCTCCCTCTGGGTCCAAGGGAAGATACATTTCCTGATGAGAATAATAAAGCTAATTTCTTCCTTTGTGGATAAAGGTTGAGCACCTTACTAGCAACCCCTTTAAGAGATTGGAAAGTCTTTTTATGTAAGCTTCCTCAGCTCCAAGAGACCACTACATGCTTAGAATTTACGATATGAACCATAAGACTTGGAAAATAAGAACTGATATAAACATGAAGCTCATTCTACTTACTGTGTCAAAAGTAAGCAATTGCCTATATCTATTTTTGTTTACTGATACTTTATCCACTGAATCTATAGAAGTATGGCCAGTCAGCCTAGCATCTGAAGTGTCACAACTGCTTAAAGACTGCTGGACAAACTTGATGACTCTGTTCCTACACAGAAAAGAAGGGAGGAAAATGGCCAAGGCGTTGCATTAAAAGTTTGGCATTAAGTTAGTAGAGGTTAGAAATATTTGGTTAGAGTAAAAGCCTGAGGACTTCAAATGGTGGGTGGCCAAAAGCATAGGTAGAAAATCCCACATTCCTTGGGGTATTTCAGTCAGAAAGGCAGTCACAGTTGACTCTCTCAAAAGGCCAAGCAGAAATCCATCTACCATGTGTAAATCAAAGGTCTGACTCACATCCACCATCCCCTGGCTTTCTGCTGCCCACAATGGAGACTTTCATCGGTAGTTTGTGTTGACCCCCAGATCAATAAAAAAAATAAGCCTCAATGCTCTGTCTCAAATATTCTGTATCTAAATTAAGAGCACTATTTGCCACTCTCCAAATAAAATTTTGGGAATCATTTTATATCCTTCCTTTGCTTTGATCTTCTCTCATAAACTATTCCATCGAATTGACAACAAAGTCTTGCAAATTTGCTGTAACACCTCCTAGTTTAAGTCCCTTTGCCACTGTCCATTACTATGGTTCAGGTTACTGTCAGTTTGCTTCTGGACTCTTGCTATAGTTACCCTGCCATAGTTACCTAATCCTGGATGCTTGCCATAGCTTAAGTTTTGCTTTACTCAAATTGTTATCCACTCTGATGCTAAGCTGATCACACCAGTTCTTTTCCTGGAACTCTTTTGTGGTCCCTGACTTCCCACAAGACAGAATATCTGTTGAAATATGGCATACAATGCCCAGTACAGTCTGGCCTCTCTCTGTATCTCTAACTTTATCTCTCTTCATCACTGTACCCCTAAGTACCAGACACATTGAAACATCTCCAAAACTGTAAGCTTTTCACATTTTGTGCCTTTGCTTACACTACTTATCTTTCTAGAATGCCCTTTCTCCTCCACCTGGTGAACATCTCAGATTACAGGGTATTTGTCATAGACGTGGTCTCCTCTATGGAATTTTCTTGATATTCTTTGGCCCCTGCACTGGGCACATGATCAGATTCTAAACACAAATATTGAAGCACTGATACACTTTTTTACAGGTATAAACTCACGTATGTCCCTTCCATAGTAAATTTTTGAATAATTTTTTAAAGTGGTATGCCTTCTTTATGTCTCGCACCCTCTGTGGTGTTTGTTGGTCTAACTAAACACTGGAAAAACACCTTCTGGATATATAAAGAATTAGTGGCAGAAGAACTTGACTCCTGCTTGCTGCTTTAAAGTCATGTTAGGAATACCAGAATGGAACATGAATATGGCATTATTTTTATTCATGGTAAGTAACTTTAAACATTTTAAATTAAAATAATCAATTATAAATCACAGTGAAAATGGTGCATTAATATTTAAGGTAAAAAATTTGAAGAAACTTTGAATAATTTGGGCTACTTTGGGCTAAGTCTCACACTTTCCTAGTTTAGTGTTCATGGTTTCTATCACTAAGGACACTTTAGTATAAAAGTTTTAGAGATAATGTTGGAATATTGTACTTATCATTAGTAATAATAGGAAACTCATGATATGGATATTAGGTAGGAAGCAAGAAGTCTGCAGAAGTGGTATATACAGCTGTGGTGTTCTGAGTATTTTAACCCTAACCCTAGCCCTAAAATGTATCCCAAAATTCATATGTTGGAAACTCATGCCCAATGTAATAGTTTTAAGAGGTGGGGCTTTGGGGAAGTGATTAAATCTAGGGCCTCCACCCTCAAGAATGGAATTAATACCCCTATAAAAGAGGCTCAAGCAAGCACTCTTACCTCCTCTGCCATGTGAGCATACATCCAAAAAAAAAAAAATAGCTCCATCTTCGTATCAGAGTAAGACTTCATAAAACACAAAATCTGCTGGTGCCTTCATTGTAGACTTTTCTCAGCCTCTAGAACTGTGAGCAAAAAAAATTCTATTATTTACATATTACCTAGTATAAGGTACTTTGTTAGACTAGCATAGGCTGGGCTAGGACTTTTTTTTTTTTTTTTTTTTGGTACTGGGAATCAAATTCACAACCTCGCACTTGCCAGGCAGGCACTTTGGACTAAGACTTAATTGCTTAAACCAGCAATGCAAGAAGGTCTGAATTTACACCCAAAATGAATTCCAAGATAATTCGCTCCAAAGAGTGGAAAACATTCACCATTAATTTCTCTTAAATATAAACATCTCCAAAATGGCTTAAAACACAATTCAAATTATAAATGCATGATCCCCTAAACTTTTCATAAATATGAAAATTTTTGCATCCTTAGATTTCAAATCAAGTCTAAAATCAGTGGTAGCAATTTAAAGGCAAAACCTAAATTTGTACTCTGGACCCCAGCTTTGGTTTGCACTCTTGCTTCTAATTCATAGATAATTATCATGTAAACTGGTACAGAAGTTGAACCATGATGCTTCTATAGATCCTGAATCGAAATAAAGATTAAGAAATGTTTTACATTACAGAATATTTTTAAGCAAAGAATATCAGGTTTCAACTGCTGCAGATTTTTTCTTTAAATTCTTGGTAAAGGAGTTATCAAGACAAGTTGATCTACAGTACAGCAATTCTCAATTCTCTTCCAGCCACTTAGAATCCATTTAGGTACAAATTTATGCAAGTGTATGCATATGCATGTGTTGTGTGTGTGTGTGTCAGTAATTATATATAACAAGCATATAATTTTGCTGGTGTGTGACATTTCTTGAATCATAAGTGGCCACAGAATTAGGAAACAAAAGCAATCCAAAAACTAAGGGTGGCAGCAGCTGAAAAATATCATAAGTTTTCAAAAGTCTATCTCAGGTCAGTGCAAGAAGAAAATCTGAGAAATTTTTTTTAAATAAAGAAATAAAATGAAACAGAACATTGCAACTTCAGACTGCAACTTGTGCTTGATCTCTTTGAGTGGAATTTTTTCATTCCAACACGTACTTCCCAGAACAAGCATAACAGCAATCCCTAAATCATGTTCCTCTTCTGGAAGAGTAAGTAATAAATGTATCCGTCGATAAGGAGATATGTGGGTCAGGGGAAAACACATTGTGTATCACCTATTCTCCATATCCAAAGTGCTTATCCAGATAATAACCTAACGAAGACAAACACTAATCACCACTTTGCCAGGGAAAAGAGAAGGACGCGGATGTAACAAAAGAACAAATGGTTTTGAGAATAGGAAAGGGGTGAAGAAATTCTTACAACTGGTTAAAGACTGCTTGGATTTTATGTGCAGGTCATTTATTTTAGCACTGACTTGTAGGTGCCACTTCCTTTACATGATGCCACTACCTCACTGAGTCCAGCTACCTGTTTATCACAGCATCAACCCAACAAATGGTCATGCCTCTGTGATAGCAACATCAGAAATTATTTTCACGGTATATATGGTATCTGAAAGACATCTCAAATTTCTATTACTGTTGCATTCTATGTCTCTAGGAAACGAAATGCACTGTAACCTGATAGATGTATATAAGACAATGGTGCCTTTGAGAAAAAAAAATGTTCAAATATCTAGAATGTTAATCTTTTGTAGATTGGCCTTACTCTCTTGTTTATATTTGTTAAGTAATTTCTGAGACAAAAAGAAGGGAAACATTATTACTATTATGCTATACTTTAGAGAAAAAAGAAAGGAAGCTCCATTCCCAGCCAGTTGGGTTTCTTCTAGCCATTGTGCAGTCTTCTGAATGCACTTTCCGTGTAGCACATATTTGAAGCTGGAAGAAAGGTACAAGTGCTAAAGAAAACAGTGAAGCGACCTGTTACTCTATGAATAAAAAGGAGGTATTTCTCTGGGACCACCATTATACCTGCTATGTTTTACTAAAATTCGATCTCCGTTTCTCTCCACCCCCTCACACCTGGGAGCTGGCTAGCAAAAACATGTTTGAGTCATGTGTGCAGAAGGGGTTCACATATAACCATCCTGGTTCCCAGGCAAGCAAGTCTTGTAAATCTTGATGGGTTTTGGTGTAGAACTGAATCTGGGTCTCACTGCAGGGTGGAAGTATATAAAAATGCTTGTGCTTTAATTAACACACACATGCATGCACACATACACACACACACACACACACACACACACAGAGTTTAAAAAGATATTTGGCAAGGCACTTTGTTTTTAACATTTGTGAAATGCAGCCTAACAGTGTTCTTACTGTAGCACTGCCCAAAAGTGAACACTTTCCTGTACTTTTCCTATGACAAATTTATTTTCCCTATATGCTTTTATTGGCTAGAAGCTCTGGCATGACTTGACTGACAATGAGCCAGAAGATCTGAGTTTGGGGAAAATGCATGGTTCTCAGCCTTTGATGGGTCAGAGCAAAGCAAATCACACACATTCAAGCAGAGCTCTGTGTGTTGGCCTCATCAGCTCATAAAAGGACATCACAGATGTCAAATGAAAATGACATACCCCACAACCTCAGAGACCCAGTAAAATTTTAGGTCTCCAACCTTTACACAATTAAACAACTCCCAAAGCCTTGGTTAAGCTTAATTAGCGACAGGTTTTACTATTCACATCACTGTTCCATGAAAGGTGCCCTCTGATGACTATGACCTATCAGCTAGGGATGAAAATAGGAGTAAAGTTGAAAGCCATGGATTATAAAGGTATTTTAACAACTAAATTTTTCAAAGAACAACAAATATATAATCTTCCAAGGTAATCTGAGGAGAGCATCAGTGATAGAAATTGCTCTTTTAATGGATTACTCTAGTACTCAATCATAAGCAACGCATAAAACACATAAGCACTACACACTAGCTGATACCAAAATCTGTCAGCTTACACCTGTAAGGAGATAATATGATTCCCAGTTTAACTGAAAAATGCATGCATAGGACAGCACACATGCACAAATAAAAACAATTTTAAAAATTCTCTAATTTATTAGTCATCTTAATAAGAATCTAATAAGTACTTGCATTCAATAGGTGAATGGATCTAACATTAAACCTATTAAACCTATCACTATACCAATAAGGCAATGATTTGTAAATCCTTTCTGGATCACAGACTTCTGAGAATTGCTGAAGATTAAAAGTTCGCCCCAGAAAACATAAATACACACCAAATTTTACACACAATTTAAGAGAGTACTCAAGGCTCCATAAAAACCATTGCATCAGTTAGCTACTGCTACATAACAAAAGACTCCAAATATTGTAGCTTAAGACAATACTGTTTACCTCAACATTCCTTGAGTCAACAATTTAGGTTGTTCTACCTAGGTTGGCAGTTCTTCCAGTTACACTGGGGTTTCCCCATACATCAGAGGTGGGTATTGGCTCTTGGATAGTACAACTTATTCCCATTCTAAGAAATATATGATTCCTCCTCAAGTCACTTCAACTTATTTCATGATGAGGCTGGTGTCCATGAGAGAATACAAATGCTCACATCCTCGCACGTCTTAAAAGCAGGACTGGTACTAGTGAGTGCTTCATTCTTTTGACAAAAGCAAGTCACAGGTTACTCTGCAATGAAGTGACTACAAAATAGACTCTATTATTATGTATATGTCATAGACTCATATTGTACAGTTCATTTTTACTAGGAGGGACAGAGATTTTTCAAGGGAAGAACAGTAAATTTTTCAGTTTACCATACCTATTATTAATGTATTAGTCAGATTCCCATTACCATAACAAAATACCAAAGATAATAAACTTATCAAGAGAAATTAATTTTGGCTCACAGTTCTGGAAGTTCCATTCTAAGATCAGAGCAGCACGTTATGGCAGCAGGAGTATGTGGTGGAACAAACTGCTCACCTCATGACAAAGAAAAGAAATAAAGAAGAGTCCAGGGTTGCAGAATTTCATTTAATAGCATGGCATGCCCCAAAGACCTAAAGACTCCCTACTAGGTCCTACCTCCCAGAGGTTCACTGCCTCTGGTAAATACCATCCTAAACCAAGCATTTAAGACATAGACCTTTGGGGAACATTTATCCAAATCATAGTCATTTTTCTGGAATAAAGTGAGTAGGGGTTTAGGAATTTTATGGTCCCCTTCCTTATTTTGTCCAGCAATAGCTGGTCAAATCCTTCTCACATCTTAGCATTCTGACACTGAGTCTCTTTTGCTTCTCATTTCCATGTTTAGAGACCCATGTGATTACACTGGACTCACCCAGATAATTTAGAACAATCTCCCTATTTTAAGGTCAAGACAATTAGGAAATTTGATTCTTTTTCTACCTTAATTTTTCTTTTTTGCCTGCATGCAACAACATATTCAGAGGTTTCAGGGTTAAGAGATAAACATTTTACGGGGATCATAATTCTGCCTACTACAAACCCAAGCTCATTTCATCTCTTTTTTTAGTCTAGCTAAGATATTCATCCCTAAGCTCAATAACAGTATGAACCAATTATTCCAAGAAAAGCTTTGTAGTGAGTGCTTATGATATGAAGCAGAGGTTTTTAATGAAGACAAATTGCATCTTTCTAATGCAAATTCTAGAAATATCAATTATGTCAACATTGAAATGTTAAAGAATGTCCCAGTTTTATTAGTTGTAAGAAGGGTGTCTTAAAAAATTTAAGTGGAATATTTTATATATTCTTCATAAGCTATATTCAGAGACAATTAAATGACTCATATTTAAATATTCATAGGTACCTTGATTTACTACAACCCTCCTCCCCACAAATCCATTACTTCTTTCTACTCCTTTGCTTATTTTCAAAGTAGATGATAAGAAGTGATCAGTATCTTGCGTGAATTCACTATATTTACTAAATAAAGTTGGGTAACATTAGTTCTTGCTTTCCTCTTTTAATAACACAAAAATGACTCTTCCCATCAGTAAGTGATGATTTGAAGGACATGAGGATTATTTTGTTGCTGTGATATCATTTTCTATCCTCTTGGAATAGTGAGCATGATCTACTCCAGTAGATAGCAAGATACGGCAGGATGAAACCAGTCAAAGGAAAAGAGACACCTAATTTAAAAAATTAAACATGAGAAAATAATTTAAAAAACTGGGGGGAAAGAAGATAGTAGCTGATTCAAGTAAATAGAAAAGGACATTAATTTTATAGGGGGTCAAATAGTGGCTAAATTGTGGCCACCTTTTTTCACTCAATATTACTTAAAAACATTGGTATAAAGTAACACAATGTTATATTTGAAAGCATAGGAAATACAAGAATAAATTAAAGCTAACTAGAAAATATGGTCATTGTATGAGGCAACAGCTCCTTTGCTATGATTTTCCACTAGAAAAACTACCTATGGTTCCATTAAGAAATAATTCACGCTGGGAGATTGGCTCAGTAGCCTAAGTGCCTGTCTGGCAGGTGCGAGGCTGTAAGTTTGATCCCCAGTGCCGCAAAAAAAAAAAAAGAAAAAGAAAGAATTCACTCAAAAATAATTCAACAATATGTAGACATTCCTATTACCTGCAAAATTTAGGAGGAAGACTAGTCACGAGCTATTCATTAGCTCACTAATTAAATAATTAGTGAGCAAAAACTATAGTAAACACTAACAACCGGTATATTTATGTAATCATGGGAAGTCTTCTAGCATATTCATGGGTTAATGCGATGTCTCCAGAGTAGGCCTGCTGTAAAAGTCAGTTTGGTTAGGTCTCACATATCTCTTTCTCTTACCATGTGATGCCTTGTGCCCTCACATGACTTTGAAAGAAAGAAAGGTGTCATCAGATGTGGCCCCTCAAGCTTGGACCAGAACGATGAACCCAAAATAAACTTCTTCTCCTTTATAACTTACCCATCCTGTGGAATTGTGATATTAGCAGCATAAAACAGATTTTAAAAGAAGCAGGTAAATAAATCAGATGCAGAATAAAGTATAACTGACAGATAAATACAAAAGAAAACAACTGGAAATTAAGGGGCTAGACTCAATTCGATCAAGAACTGAATGAATACTTAGTAATGTAATGCCCTAAGTCAGTGGTTCTTAATCATGGTCAATTTTGTCTCACAGGACACTTCGGCAGCATCTGGGGACATTTTGATTGTCACCATTGGGATGAGTGCTACTGGCATCTAGTGACAGAAACCAGGGATACTGCCAAACATTCTATACACAACAAAAACTCCTCCCGCAACAACAAAGAATTAACTGGTTCAAATTTTTAATAGTACTAAGGTTGAGAAACAAATAAAATTATGCAATATAGGAATTTATTAAAATAAATGATAATAGGCATTTAAAGTTTCCCCTCAAACAAACTTTGTACCACATTGTTATTAGAATATTGTGTCAGATGTAGGGCATTACCCTTTAGAATGTATAGACTGTGAATAACTGGAAAGCGTCCATTATGATTGCCATGTTACATTCTGCTTATGCAAGTAATATTTTGCTATTAATCTGTTTCCAATCCATTTAGAATATCTGGAAATAATTTATGCCTTTTTTGAAGCTGAATTTTGTGTCGGATTAATATCAGGATAACCTACGATTATTGGATGCTAAAATGTTTCAAAAATACACTGTCTGATAAGCAAGTTAAGGAAGAAAACTAAATAAAGATTATACTGAATATTCTGGAGAATTTGGTCCCCAACTATGCTAAAAAATCTCTAAAAATTAAAACATACAGAAAAACATCAAATACAGTAAAAATACAAATAACACAAAACTCTCAACAAATGAGCCAAAACTCAGAAATTATCAAGATCAAACTATCACAAAGGCTCTACATGTTCTAGTAATGTGCATGCTACAGTTAGAAATGTAGTAAAAATGAAGAATGAAGGATTCCAAAGCAAATGAACAATTTTTAAGTCACTTTAGGGTAGACCCTAATTTAGAAAAGGAATAATGTGCTAGAAGTTAAAAATGATCATTTTAAAGAGTGGGAAATGACAAGCAAGTTTTTGTGGTGAGAAAAGTTTATTTTCATGAGACTACATTGAATAAAATGACACAGTGGAACCATTTTTGTGTGGTCTTATTCATATTTCCATTGGATAGGAATCATACTGGTCCCACCATATGCCTTGCAGCCAAATATGACAAAATGTGACTTTAAGCAAAAAAATATATATATGTATATGCATATATAATATTGTTTATTATTTAAATTTCAAAACAAGTGTTATATTCAGAATAAAAACCACACATTAGTTAAGTATTTAAAAACACAGTAACTATGCATGAGCATAGCTTCAGTCTAAATATTTTCTTAATCTTTTTTGATGAGAAGTTTTAATTTAAAATGTTTTAGCGGCACCGACCAGGACACAACTGATCTGCCCTCTGGGGGACTGGGCGACTGCGCGGACCCCCGGACAACGAGCATGGGCTGTTCCGGGACCCATCCCACTGGACCCGTGCAGCACCGGTGCCTGGGCTTGGAATCAAGGAGGGGAAACACCCCCCCACCCCACCCCCACCCCCGCACAAGCAACCTGCTGGTTTGGAGGCCTGGCTAAATTGATAGCAACTAAGAAACATTAAGCAACTAAATGCTAGTATTGTTTCGTGGATTTTGCAGGCCTCCGGTCAGCAACTTGAGCATCTCTTTGGAAGATGACAGTAGGAAACGTAGCAAATATGGGGGATTCCCTTCTGTCTTGTCTCACTGTTTTGCTTTACTCTGATCATTATTATTATATTTTTTTTGCTTTATTTTATATTCTGTTTTTATTGGTTTTATTCTGTTTTGTTTTTGGTACAATTCTACTTTACCTGTTGGAATGGCCAGCTATTCTGAAGATAACAAGATATACTATAGTAGCTATTGTATCCACATTATCTTTCTTCGAAGTTCTGTACCAGTTCTACTGCTTTGTTTTGATTGACTTTGTTCTTTTATGTTCTGTTGGATTTTACTATCTTTAAAATAAAAAAAAAGTAAAATGTTTTAACTCATTAGCCAGCTCTATTTTACAATCCATTAAATTCTACTTTGATAATACATAGTCTGATAACTAAAAAGGCATGATTTGTATTTTTGTAATACAATGTGATCTGAAAACTGAGAAAAATGTGAAAAATTCTCAGAAAAATCTTTTTATTTTTTAAAATTTATTTTATTTTATTTTATTTATTTATTTTTTGTCAGTACTGGGGATCAAACTCACAACTTTGCGCCTGCCAATTAGTCACTTAAGCCACTAAGCCAAACTCCCAGCCCTACTTTTTTTTGAGGAAGGGTCGCACTATGTAGTTCAGGTCAGCCTTGCTCACACTGTAGCCCAAGTTGGCCTCAAATTCACAACACTCCACCTACCTTAGCCTCCCGAGTGCTGGGGTTAAAGGCATGCACCACCATGCTCAGCTTTTATTTTATTTTAAAAAGGATAACACAAAATAAAACCATTCAAAACAAACCAGTGTAAGACATACAGGACTTCAGAACGTTATGAAATCAGCAGTAGTTACCATAATGCCTTTTGATGTCTTCAAAATAGCTGCAGATAACTTCGGACATAGTAAAAATCAAACAGAACAGAATAGAATAGAAACAATAAAAACAAAACAATGAATGCAATAAAGGACTTCAAAACAAGTCAATAATAAATCCAAAATTGCTACCATAATATATCTTACTACTCCTGCCATCAGATTTAACATAATCAAACAAAACAAAAGAGAATAAAACCCAACCCAACAAAATAATGGAAACGATATAGGACCTCAAAACAAGACCACAGGGAATCAACAATGGCTGCAACCCTGAGAAGGAGATCCCCCCTAGATGCCACATTGCATATTGCTATCCTCTGAACCTGATGATCAGACCAGTGGCCCTAGACCTGCAATGTTAGGGAAATACCAAAGTACCACAGACATCCAATTGCATTTCACCTCCATAGCTATCACCACAGCCTGTGTTTCTCTGGATAAGCCAGTCCTTACAGGGCAGCAGGGGCAGAGTGGGGGACTAGCACTTCTGGTTTGCCAGCCCATGTGCCAGAAAGGGCTAGGGTCTGGCTGTTCCCAGTCTGGCGGCAGCACACAAATGGCATTGGTCCCCAGACTGGGCTTGCTTGCTGATGTGGCCTTCTTCCCTCTACCCCCAGTCCGCAAATGGTGCTGACTCATGGGGAGAGGCTTGGGTCTGGCTGTTCCTGGCCCAGGAGTGGCCCATGCATGGCACTGGCTCCCAGACTGGGCTTCTAGAAAAATCTCTTTACCTCATTGCCAATAGTTTCAACCTCTTTGCCCACAAAATCTTTTTCCAGAAATACAAATACAAAAACTTAGGATTTTAGATTCTTAGAATTCTTTCACATTTTTTTTTTCTATAGGCACTGGAGAGAAGCAAGGACTAGGAGCATCGATTTGTCAGTATTTAGGAATTAACCACATTCAGAATATATTTTTTTTTAATTTCAGCAGTTTTGGTTTTTTTTTTTTTTCTGTTTTTAAATCAAACATGGCAATCACTATTTTGCTCTACCTTTCCCATTTCCTTTTCTCACACTCCTCATGAGACAAATGTTAGACTCTCCCACATACAGTTTTTTGTACGATTTTTTTTTATTAGCACATGCTTACAGTACATAATGATTACGTTTATTATAGGGAGTTTGTCAGTGTACATGATACATCATAATTCTTTTTTATCCCTTTGCCCTACAATTCCTCCCTCTTCTCTCCAACTCTCAATGCAAAGGGACCCTTTTGCATTGTTGATGGGAACACAAACTAGTACAACCACTATGGAGATTTGCCATTTGAAATAGCTCTATTTCCATTTTTTAAAATTCTTTCTTTAAGACATTTCTCTTTCTTCCCTCTTCCCTACCTCCATCTCTTGCTCCCCTTCCCATTCAAAAAAGATCAAAATGAAAGACCCAATCAACAGATCACAACCAAAATGAAGATACTTCTCAGAAGACATACTGAATGCCAATGCATACATGAAAAAAGTTCAACATTGTTGGACATTAGAAAAATGCTAATTAAGACAACACTGAGATAGCATCTTGCTCCAGAAAGAATGACTATCATAAAGAAATCAAGTACTGTAATAACAAACACTGCCAAGCCTGGGGTGGTGGCAGGGAGGGGCCCTTTTGCATTGTTGATGGGAACACAAACTAGTACAACCACTATGGGGATCAGTATAGAGATTCTTCTGTATGTTCTTTAATTCTTCCTTTTTACATTTTTCCCCTCTGTGCTGCATCCTTGACTCTTTAGACCTATATTTCAGTTCACCAATTCTTTCTTCAAAGGTGCCTAAATACAGTTTAGCATATTGTGTTTGTTAGAGCTTTCCAGGAAAATAGAACCAATGGAAGACAGACACACAGACACACAGACACACAGACAGACAGGCAGAATTTATTACAGGAATTGGCTCACACAATTCTGGAGACTGAGCAGTCCCACAGTCCACTGTCTGCAAGACGGAGAACCAGAAAAGCCAGTGGTATAATTCAGTCAAAGTCCAAAAGTCTGAGAACTAGAACAGGGGTTTATGGTATAAGTACCAATCTGATTACAAAGGCCCACGAGCCATGCGTGTCAATGTCCAAGGGTAGGAGGAAATGGATATTCCAGCTCAAACAAAGAGATCAAATGTATCCTTCCTTTGCTTTTCTATTTGAGTCCCCAAAGGACTAGAGGATGTCTACCTCTACTGATGAGAGTGACCTTATAGTTCAAATGCTAGTATCTATGGAAAAACTTTTAATAAACCTAGAAATAATGTTTTACCAGTTATCTGGACATCCTTCAGTTCAATCTAATTGACACATGAAAACCATCACACTTGGGGCCAGGGATGTAGCTCAGCAGCACAGCACCTGCCTGGCAAGTGCAAGGCCCTGAGTTCAATTCCTGGTACCAACCAAAAAAAGAAAAAAAAAAGAAAAAAAATGAAAGAAAAAGAAAACCATCACAACCTACCAGTGAGAAACTATGTTTTTCATTTCTACAAGTTCTCCACAGTTATTTTTGAAATCTACCTCTTCCGTGTTCAAAGAATTTTTTTTTCTTTTTTTTTTTTTTTTTTTTTTTTTTTTTTTTTTTGGTACTAGGGATTGAACTCAAAACCTTGTGCCTGTGCTTATCTTACTGAGCTAAATCCCCGGCTGTTCATAGAATCTTGTCTTTATTTTTATTCCTTTATGTTCTTATTTAATTTCTTTAAAAGTATTAGTTGGCGATGTTTGTTTATTTATCACTAAATCATGGACAAACAAAATTTCCACCAATGGAATGGATTGTGCTGACCTTGGGACTTTACCCCCTCACTCCAAATGTGCTTAAATAAAATACTACAATCAAAATTAAATAGCTGGATTGTAAATTAAGCATGGGAAACCCACACGTGTTATAAATGAAGAGGCAACTTGCAGAGTGGTGTTATGGGATTTATTGTGACACACAACCCATTCACAACAAGGATGTTTCTGTTTGTTTGCTTGTTTGCTTTTGTTTTAGTTTTAGCATTTTTACTATATCATCCCATTCTGTTCTGACCTACGAAATCTGTGATGTATAATGTAATATCTGCTGACAAACTTACTGAGAATCCTTTATGTGAAATAAGAATGTGTTTTCTTCCAGCTTTCAAAGATTCTGTGTCTCTCAAAAGTTTGATTATAATATGTCTCATCATGAATCTTTTTTAGTTCATCCCACTTACAGCATGGTGAGTTTCTTTCACGTTTATATTCATGTCTTACATCAAATTTAGAGAGTTTTCAGCCATTATTTTTTCAAGCACTCTCTCTGCCCATTTTTCTGTTCTTTGAACTTCCACAATATGAATGTTTGTCTGCTTGATGTTATCCCACAGGTCCCACAGTTGCTTTCACATTTCTTCAGTCATGTCTTTCCATTTCTTAAACTTAGTAATTTTCATTGCCATATCTCCCAAGTTTGCAGATTTTTTTTTCTTCTGCCTGTTCAAAATGCATTTGGATACTTCCAGTGAATTTTTAAATTTGAACTGTTGCACTTTTACACTCTCTGATTTACTTTTTGTTTCTTTTAGGTCTTCTTTTATTGAGTTACCTTATCTTGTATATGTTTTCTGTATGGAATTTTTTTCTTGACTTTCTCCACATTTCCTTTAGTTTTTGAGATCCTTAACATACTTGTTTTAAAGTCTTTATTTAGTAGGTCTGCCATTGGTCTTTCTCAGGGACAGTTTCCGATTGCTTGTATTTTTCCCTTTGAATGGGAACTACTTCCCTATTTTATTATATGCCTTGTGTTGTCTAAAATCAGATACTTATGATAATATGCTAACTCTGGAAATCAGATTCTCCTCCTTCTCCAAGTTCTGCTGTTTTGGTTTTGAGTGTTTTAGTTTGCCAGGGATTAGCTTGAAGTGTAAACTATAGGTCTTCTTACTTCTTTCTTCAATCTATAACTTTTCCAAGTCATATGCAGTCACATTCCAACTCCCTTGTACAGTATATACAGTTGCTTTCTTCCTAAAGTCCCAGAAAGATCTGGCTTCCAAAATGGGAAAAAGGGAAAACTTGAAAAGGGTAAAGAAAAGATATACCAGTCCTCTAAATAACTGAAATTACTTCAACTGAGGTGGAAAGGCTCTTAGCAATGGAAGGAGGTACAACTGTGACTGTTCACTTCTGTGCCTGCACCTTTGTGATCAGAAGCAGCAATTAACAATCAGATTACAGACTCCTGACATTTGAAGACAGTCTTTATTACCCACTCTGGCTCCCACAAGCTATATGCAAGCTGTTCTAGGAACTCATGCACAGTACTGTCATGGGGTGTGTGGAAGGGGTAGTGGATAGCTGGTTGTGCTAAGAGCTAATATTTGCTGGAATTAACTGCAATGTACCATGCAACTTTTCCTCTGGAAGTTGCATTCAATAGACTGCAGAATTCCATAATAGTTCTTTTTGATGGATTATGCCAGGGGGATTCTTGTCTTGGTGGGGAGTCCTGCTATTTCCTAGTCTCCATATTCCCAGAATCCTTCTCCTTGGTTAAACATTTTCAAGGAACACAGAGACTATGAATGCCAATATTTCTGTGAACCAATGTGTTTTCTTTTAAAATACAGAGGGGAAAAAAAAGATTAACATAACCACCTGTTTCTACTTGGAGGAAATTCTAGAGTATAAATGCATTTATGTGGACTACTGCTTCATGACATCACCAAAAAGTCATGGGCTGACTTCACATCATTACTATATCATACAAATATTATTCCTACTGATGCCAAGATTTTTCAATGCAAGATGTGGAGTAAATGAGGAAAGAATGAGATCCTTAAGTAAGCGAAAGTTAGATGCAAGTGAAGTTTGGACACTGAAAGAGTTGAAGTTTATACTTCATTTTGAAACACATTTGGAATCTAATTTATTAATTTATTCCCTCATTTATCCATACACTCAGTAAATATTTATTGTCCTCCATTATCTCCAAGTAGTGTCTTAGACATGGAATATATACAGTGAGCAAAAGACAAAAATGGTAGACAAAATAGGTAGACAAAAACTGGGAACCACAGCAAATAAATAAAATATAAAGTAGGGAAAGAGAATAAGGAGTTACAGGATGAGGAAAAGTGCTGCTATTTCTTATAGAGTGTTTAGGGAAAACCAATCTCCCAGTAGGGGAAAAAAAAAAAAAACTACATTTGAATCACTGTTAATTCATTCTGTAGTCAAACCTTGTGTTCAGTTAATATGCAATACTGAAATTAGCCTAACTTTCTCCACCTTATGATTCTTTTGATCATTTTCCTCATTAAATTAAAATGTGCCAAAATTCTGTGCCTTTTGCTTAGTGTATCAGACAGTTCAATGTACAAAAACCTGAATAAATAACCCTTCCTTCTCCCCTTAGTGTTGTACAGAATTATTAGAGTGATTCTCTAAAGAACTTGTTAAAATGCCAAAATAGTGCCACAGAAAACACGCCAAATAAAGATGTAAGTTTTCTTTATTAAAAAAAAAGTGTTTAACGAGGGTTTATGGGATTTTATAAAAACACCTTAACACCTTACAGACCTAAGGAAGAAAAGGCTCTATTTAAGTATCATACACCGATAGAAGACCACCCAATGCTGATGATTAGAAGCCTCAAATAGACCCATCCTTGGAAGCCTATGTGGAGACCTTTAATTTTACGGTCATTTTAATTGTATTTGGGTTATTACCTCATGCCCCAGCAAACACCTACAGTATTTAATAAAAACGAGAGCAGAACACTGCTCTAGTTAAAGTGTGTATTAACTAAAATCATAAACCAAGTATGTTTCACCATAAATTAACTAGGTGTTTAGTGTTTTGCCTTTAAGTTATATTTATTTTCCTATAACATGGTATGCTTCAGCATATACCAAATCAATTTTTTTAAAAGAAAGAAGACACAGAAAAGAAAGACAAAAAGCAAAAAAGGCAAGTGAACAGTAACATTAGAGGTTTACAAACCAAGGTGATAGGAATTTGACAATGGTTGCAGTATTGCATATCATTACCTTCAAAAGAGTTGTTTAGATTAACAGATATACACATGTAAAATTGATCTAATCATATGAGTATTAACTGTTCTTTTTCAATAATTAATACATTTAGTAGTATAGTCATATCAGCTATATTATGCATACATATATACAAAGTTACGTTTTTTTCCTTTTCCCTTCCTTCTTTCCTTCTTTCCCCTATCCTAATTACTTTTGCTCTTTGAGCAGTTTCTTACCCTTACACAGTATTTATTGTAGATTTTTATACCAAATCAATTTTAACTGGCTTGGCATTTAGATAGATGCTGATATCCCTAGCTCCTGAACAGACAAACACATCTGTCATGCATATTATAGTAATAAGAACAGTTAATCAACTCTAAAGATATTCAGAAGTATGACTATAAATAATTACCGAGGTTGAAAAGCAAACAAATCTTGAAAAGAAAAAATGCCTGCATCTTATAATCATTTAGAGTCTGGCTATAATTCTACTATGTATGTCAATGTTGGTTTGAACCCAAAAATTAGGGTCTTCTATAGCAAACGAAAAGAAAATCTTGGGGAAATTTTAAATTCTCCTTCATTTTTATTTGTTTGGATTCCACATTATGTACTGTTAAGTTTTGCTTCAGTGCTGTGCAAAAATAAATAAATAAATAAGAACATACTGAATTTAGAATTGATGGGATTTTTTTCTGCTTGTCTGTCTAGATTTTCTAAGGTAACTCCCTTCATTACTGTTTTAGTATGAATCCAGAATGTCCCCGCAAAGGCTTGTGTGTGGAAAGCTCGGTCCCCAGCTGAAGGCACTACAGGGCATTGGTAGGTCTAGGAGGCAGAGCCTAGTGGGAGGAAGTAGGTCACTGAAGGCCTGCCTTTGAAGGGCATACTCTGTCCCCTGCTCTTGGCTTTTCTGTCCCATTTTTCTTCTTAGCTGCCAAGTGGTGACCAGTCTCCTCGTCCACATATTCCCACCACTGTGATATTCTGCCTCATGTCAAACCCTGAGTAATCGAGCCAATAAACCAAGGACTGAAACCTCAAAAACCATGAGCCAAAATAAAGCTTTCTGCCTTTATGTTGTTCTCAGGTATTCTGTCACAGGGATAGAAAGCTAACATAATTAGCAAATTTGCAGCAGGTTTTATTTCCTTACCTCATCATTCCAAAACCCATTAAAATTAAATTTAAATAAAATCTGCACAGTCCTTTCCCCCCACTCACCTTACACTGAAACAGTTTTTATTCAAATCTCCTGAAATCTAATTGCTCAAATTACTGATCTTTCAGTCCTTAACTGATTTGACTTCTCTGTAACTTCTAACTTGTGTGCCACTTCTTCCTCCATGAAACTCTCTCCTAAGGCTTCTGCACTATCACCATCCTGGCTTCCACTGCACACCATTTAGAGCCACTTCTAATTCTCCTATCTCAGTATTTTTTTCTCTCTGAACATTTCTTAATGACTGATGTCCCTATATCATCCTGTACAGTTTTCTCTAGCCACTCTATTTGAGAGATTCTGTCAATCTACCAATTATAGGTTAAAATTCAAATTGAATGCTCAATGCTCCTCTCCTCCCCCCAAAATCAGTTCTTCCACAGGGTTTCTTATCTCAGTAAAGAGTGTTATTGCCCAATAAACACTGGTACTAGAAATCTGGATGTCACCCTAATTCTTCCTTTCTTTTCCCCCTCAGGTATGGTTGACGGTTTAACAATAAAAGAACCCCCACTGAATTATAGTTTTAGATAAACAAAAAATAATTTTTATAATAGTACTGTATTTATGAAATATTGAAATTTAACTGTGCACACCATATTTTGTCTGGCAGTAGTACATCTATTCAGACACTAAGCTTCTGTTGTGGTTTAAATTTGTAGTCCTACCTCCAAAGACTCATGCATTGGGGACTTGATCCTCAATGTAGCAATGTCCAGATGTGGGGACTAGAAAGGCAACTGCATCAGGAGGAAACTGACCTCACTGGCAAGTTAATCCACTTATGAATTCATAATGACTGGGCTTTTAGGAGATGGGACCCAGTTGGAAGATGTTTAGCACTGGAGACGTGTCTTGGAAGGATATATCCTGTCCCTGACCTACTCCTTTGTCTGTCTGTCACCCTCTCCCTCATTTTAATCCTGTTTCCTGACCATCATGAGGTTGGCAGCTTTCCTCTACCATGCCCTTCTGCCATGATGGTTCTGTCTCAGAGCCAGCTTACCATGGATTAAAACCTCTGAAACCATAAAATAAACCCTCCCTCTTTTAAGTTGTATATGTCAGGTATTTTGTCCCTGCAATGGAAAGCTGACCAATACAGCTCTCAAACATTTTTTAGGTCATATCCCTTTACTTTCCATTGCTTGTATCCTAGATGTGTCCACCACTGTCCTTTACCTAGGTCTCTAAAACAACCTCCCAACCAGACTCACTTAATGTTGCATTACCCCCTGAAATCCATGTTCTACATAATAATCAGAGTGATTTTTAAAATTTTATTTATTTAACTTTATTTATTTATTTATTGGTACCAGGACCTCATGCTTGCCAGGTAGGTGCTGCACCACTGAGCTATGTCTCCAGTCCAAGAGTGATCTTTTTTAAACCAAAGAATCATACCATTTTCCCTCTTGTTACCCCTCAATAAATTCCTTATAGTTAACATCCCAATTCTGGTCTCTTCTTACCTCTCAAGCCTACTTTTCAGTGATTCTATTGAGTTTGCTATGTTTTAGTCACAGTTACCTTATTTGTATTCTTTAAATTCACTAAGATCTTTCTGTATGTATGTATATGCACGCAAGATAGATAACTATACTACGAATCTCTGTTAGTTCATCAAAAAGAACAGATTGTACTGTCATTGTTTGATTGTTTAATCATTTTTATGCCTAGATCTTGTAACTTGAACAACTACTTCTAAGATAACAATATGCAATATATTAACTAGAGTTAACTTCTTATGATGTTTTTTGAAATTCTGTATTATTTCTATCCTTTTATCTGTTTTGCTATTGAAAATGAAAAAAGAAGGACAGCTAATCCGCCTTCCGGGGGACTGAGCGACCTGCGTGGACTCCCAGAAGAGAACAAAAACAGGCCCCTTGAGGACCCACCACGCTGAGCCCGAGTGGCTCCGACCACAGGACAGCTAATCTGCCTTCCAGGGGACTGTGCAACCAGTGTGGACTCCCAGAAGAGAATGAAAATGGGACCCTCAGGGACCCACCAAGCAGGTTTAGAATCAAGGACACACCACCACCACCACCACCACCACCACCACCACCCCTGCTCCGGTAAGCAACCTGCTGGTTCGGAGGTCTGGTTAAACTGATAGCAACTAAAGAACATTAAGCAACTAAACACTAGTATTGTTTCATTAATTTTGCAGGCCTTGGGTAGGCAACCTGAGCATCTCTTTGGAAGATGACAGTAGGCAATGTAGCAAATATGTGGGATTCTCTTCTGCCTTGTCGAGTCCCAATATGGTTCTCATTGTTTTGCTTTACTCTTTTTTTTTTTTTTTTTTTTTTTTTTTTTTTTTCCTTTTTTTTTTTTTTTTTTTTTTTTTTTTTTTTTTGCTTTATTTTATATCCTGTTTTTATTGGTTTTATCCTGTTTTGTTTTTGGTTCAATTCTACTATACCTGCTGGAATGGTCAGCTATTCTGAAGATAACAAGATATACTATAGTAGCTATTGTTTTCATAGTATCTTTCTTTGAAGTTCTATACCAGTTCTGCTGCTTTGTTTTGACTGACTTTGTTCTGTTATGTTCTGCTGGATTTTGCTATCTTTAAAATAAAAAAAAATGAAAAAAGATCCTTCCTGTGTTCACCTACACTGTTTCCACTGACCTGAACTTTAGAGACCACCTACAACCAAATTTTTAAGTAATTCATTGAGATGAAATTCACATAAAATAAAATTAACCATTTAAAAATAAATAATTAGTAGTATTTCATGCATTTTCAATGTTGTACAATAACTGCCTTTATATTGTTTCAAAACATTCTCATTGCTTCAGAGTAAAACTCTGAATCCCATAAGTAGTTTCTTCCAACTTAACCATCCACTCAGCCTCTGGCATTTATCAAACTTTCTCTGCCCTCTTGAATTTGCATATTCTGGACACTTCCTATAAATGGGATCACGTGCTCTACCACCTTTTATGTCTGGCTTCTCTCATTTTTAGCATTGTAATCTGGAGGTTCATTCATGCTATGGCATGTATCAGTACTTTTCCCACTTTCTGGCTGAGTAATATTCCATTATGTATATATATATATCACAATTTGTTTATCCATGCATCTATTTATGGACATTTGGACTTTTTTGCCTTTTGACTATTGAGAGTAGTGTTCCCATGAACATGCACGCACACATACTTGCTTCAATATATTTTTTCAGTTCTTTTGGGATTTTGCCTAGGAAGGAGCAGAATTGTAAAGTCAAAGGTTAATTCTGTTTAAATTTTGAAGGACAACAAAATTACTTTCCATTTTAAATTTCATGAGCAATATCTGAGGATTGAAACTTCTCCATGTCCTCCCCCTAGTTATTATTATACCTGGTGTTTTATTGTAGCCCCTCATGACCTACTATACCTTTCCTCCTAACAGCACTTAGCTGTGAAATCATTGAAAAATTAATCCACTGATAACATTAGCACCTGCACGATTTATCCACTTTTTAAAAAGCCCGTTAACTGGCAGCCAAGCCTTTAACACATGACTTTGAGGGACCTTTAAATTGCAAACCATAATAGCCTCTCAGTGTAGGAAATATACGTACCTGTACAGACATGTTCATATGCATCTACTTCTACTACACCCTATATAAAGTATTTTTAATATGTCTTATGTGTCCCAGCAAGAAGTCATGAATAGATGGCTTGTAGGCTGGAGGCAGATCACAAATATTTTTTCACTGGTTCACCTCGTAATGAAAAAGAAAACATGGAATAATAGAAATGGTTTAGTTAAATACGGCAAACACATCTCCTCCAAATAAGATAAAAGCATATTTAAAAAATTTTTCCAGTTATGTAAAGGAAGTTTGAAGTAGACAGTCAGGGTGGGACTGAAGCACCACAACCTTCACGGACTTAGGTACTACCCTTGTTTGTGCTCCCCTATTCCTAAGGTCTATAGATTACTTAATAGTATATCAACATTAATTTCTTGGTGTTAATTATTGTACTATGATTCTCATGGTTTGTGTGTGGATGTCCCCCCAAAAGCCTCATATGATCATGGGGATGGGTTTTTCAAAGACAGTTTGTTAAACCTGGACCTCTTGTGTTCATGCCTTCACCTAAGGAAACAAAATTACAGCGTTTCCAACTCAACTCAGCAAGGTGCAAAGGTCTTCACTTTGTAAACATTCCCAGCATGTGCAAAAGGAGGTAGGGAGATGGTGAGAATGCTACACCCACCCTAAGGGGGGTAGCCTGTTCACAACATGAGGGAAGAAAAGAGGCTTGCTCCTCCCCCTTTTTGCTCTTGTTGTTTTTGCTGTCCTCTGCTGCCTTGAACTGTTGCCCCTCTACCATGCCACCCTGCTTTGGAGTCAACTGATTATGGACTGAAACTTCCATAAACTATGAGCTGTATAAACTTTCCCTCTTTAACTTTGGGTGTGGAATAGTTTGTTCCAGCAATAAGAGAAAAGTAACTAAGACAATGGTTATGATATGTTGTGTTTGAGAATTGCCACTTTTGTAACTATTTTGAATGTCTGAGTTTATCCCAAAATAAAAACTTAATGGTTAGGCTAACATATTGTTCTTTATATCAACATATTGACATTAATTTCTAGTAGAGCTGTCCATCTATCTCATAGAATATTTCTAAAAAGGTCATTTTTTTCCACATAGCTTTTAGGTAGATCACTGATAAAAAGAGATCTCTGAATTACCAAGTGCGTTATGTTACAGTGACAACCTCAGATCCACATAAAAAATTTCTTGGCATACCACTGAGCATTCTCTGAGGTTGATCATAGGATAACACAAACAGTGTCTAAGAAAGATATGCATGACAGTGGTGTGACAGACTGGTTGGGAAGGAGAAAGGGCATGGCAAGCTCACAGGCCACAGATGCTTAAACACAGTGGATGAGGATTCGAACTCTGGTTAGTAGTTAGGATAGGAGGGAGATGTAAAGAAATTTACATTTTAAAGTTCAAGATTTAGTAGCAGTATCTGAAAAACAAGGAAAGAACCACAGATGCTTAACTGTCATCAAAGATTGTAGCATCTTGATAGAAATAAGGAAGTTGGGAGGGACAGATGATGAACCCAATTTTGGCCATGTTGAACTTTAAGTAATGATGGAACATTTGGAGATATGAGGCTGAAACTCAGAAAAGAGATTCAAGCTGGAAGTACATTTGTGTCACCAGCAAAATGTTAAATGCCGCAATCATTAGCATGTATGAACTCTTTGATGGAAAAAAATAAGATAAAGAAAATCACAGGAATAGGGCTAGAGAAGGGGAAAAAACTGGAAATAGGCTCTTATACTTCTAGGTCCAATTATTCTCAGGAAATGTGTACATCACTAAAGTAAAAACTTTAAAAATTACAGCAGACAACTATTAGGATGGTTTGTGCCTCATGAATATCCTCCGTCAATAGTACTGGCTTAGGACTACATAGGGAGGGGGCAAATAGGGAGGGGACAGGCTGCAGTATCCATGCCACACGACCCTGCATCTTGGCTCAAACTAATCAAAAGGATGTAAGCCTGGCCCAAGTAAAACTACTGAAATGCTCTCATTCTTTCTCCCTCTCTGTCTCTCTCCCTTTCTCTCTCTCTCTCTCTCTCTCTCTCTCTCTCTCTCTCTCTCTCTCTCTCTCTTCCTCTCTCCTTTCCCCCTCCCTCCTTTGCTCTCTCCCTCCGATTTAAAACTTGGACTGAAAACACATTGCAAGTGGGCATCACATTAATGGTAGATCCCCATGGAAAAAGGCAATGAATTACCATTTCTAATGTTGCTGATGTTTAATTCTAAAAGTGTGGAGTTGAATTATCTATGATACATCAGTTTCTTTTTGAAAAAAATGCCATCATTTCCATTTTTGACTTAAGATACTTAAGGTCAAGTTCTATTGATACTAACAAGAGTTAACATACATAAATATTTACTGATTATCCCCTTAGTACTACTCAAACTTTAGTGTGAATATTAATTAATTACCTTGACATTTTCTTAAATGTAGACTCAGATTCATTAAGTCTTGGGTAGAGCCTAAGATTCTACACTTCTAAACCATTCCCAAGTAATGCTGATGGGGCTTGTTCGAGGACACAATTGAAGTAGCAAGGCAATGGCAGGACACAACCTCTCTCCTCATCTCCCATATGCCTGTAGTCCCAACTGACTGGGGAGGCTGAGGTAGAAGGATCCCTCCAGCCCAGAGTTGGAGAGAAGCCAGTGCAACATAATGAAACTCCATCTAAAAACAAAACAAAACAAAACACAGAAACAACAAAAAAACCCTACAATTTCCATCTTCCAGGAACTTGGACTTTGGCAAGACAAATGAGCCATAAATACGTGAAATAAATAATTTGGGGAATCATTGTCCTTGTGCAGCAAAAGACATTACTGGATTACTTTTTGCCTGGGCTCCATTCAAATCTACTGCATGATCTCATGTACACCATGAATCAAATCCAATTAGACTTCAGTTTGTAGAATGAGTTTGGCAGGATGACTTATCAAGTCTCTCAACTCATAAATTCTACCCATAATCAGGATTAAAATTAATTACATGAATGCGGGAACATCAGTTTGGACAAGTGGCATACACATGTGCATCAAGAAAAGAAACTGGGTGTGGTGGTACACACCTAGAAACCCAGCACTTGGGAGGCTGAGGCAAAAGGATTTCTGTGAATTCAAAACCCGCCTGGACCACATAATGACTGTAAGGCAGGCTTGAACTACATAGGAAGACTTTATCTTTAAAAAAGTTATTCCTTTTAAAAATATACATTTAAAGATCTAAAATGTACATAAAATACTGATTGGGAAGAGTTTACTGAACAAGATTTGTAATATTACCTTAATTTAAAAATAAGTAGAGAATGAAAACTTCTGACAGTCTTTGACATCATAGTTAATTGTAGTGTTTCTTCCCTCTTTATCCTTTTTTTGTATTTTTTTTACTATCAACAGGTGTATTTTTATAAGACACCTCGCCTCTATGAAAAATAATATGCATTCTTGTGTCCTGACTATCTCAGACCTACTCAACTTCTTCCTACTTCAGGAAGTCCAGGAACTGGGAATAGTTGTCTGCCAAGACATCAGAAGTTTCCTTCTCATGATTAAGCAGAATCTGGAAGTGGTTTGCCCAGTGTTCCTTGCGGTGAATGGAGACCCCTGGGAGTTGAGCTACCATTCAATCTGACTGGCTGTCTTCCCAGCTTCTGGTTTTCACCCTATCTCCCTGCTGGGACAGAAGCCCAGCCTTGAACCTCAGCCAAAAAAGCTGTAGCCCTTATTATACTTCATTTGTGCCAGTCCAACACAGATACCTGTAGTGACATCACCACAGCCACTACCACCTAGATGGTATATTACCCCAAGGAGACTTCCCAGCAACTACACTCAGATGATGGGATATCCCACAAAACCTGAGAAATTCTTCTTCCAATCCCTAGATATTAAGCCTGCCAAAAGCCTTCTGCAAATTCACATGTGAACTACAAACACAGCAAGACATTTTGCAGGTCAAGTCACTGTACTGAAAAAGTAGCAGCTACATTTAAAGAGGTGAACATTTCTATTCTATTATGGTGCAAACACCACAAAAGCACGCATGCATGCAGACACACAGATACATACTATTGATGAATTATGATTACAAAACATCATTGGATCTGGCTTCCTTATCTGTAAAGTGACTGGACAACTCTCAAGTTTCCTCAGTTAAACTTCTAGGTAAATTTCCTGATCAAGTAATTGTGTTCACTTTTTAGTTCCATTCTGCTTTCTCCCACTGTTTGTGCAGGTAAAGACATCAGTGATCTCACAAAATTTTATGGTTAGTTTTCCATCTGAGTTTTTCTTCTGAGAGTTCTTTAAACAGGATTTCATTTCTTTTGTTCTTTGTATCTGAATGGCTTACATGGTGATGAGCTCTACTATGGTTTAGATTAAGATGTGCCCCCCCCCCCGCAAGCCTCTGGTGTTTGGAAGATAATTGGATCATGGAGATGCTATACTTATCAGTGGATTAGTCCACTGATGAGCTCATAGCTAACTTGCTGTTAAGAGTTGGGGCCTGGTTACAGGCAGGTCACTACAGGCCATGACCTGGAATAGTCTATCTCCCACTCTGTCTTCTCCCTTTGCTCTCTGCTTCCTGGCTTCCACGGAATGAGTTTTTCTTTCTTCCATGTCTTTCCCACCCCATTTCTTCCTTGGAGCCAGCTGATTATGAACTGAAACTGTGAGTTAAAATAAACCGCTTCTCCTTCAAATTGTTATATATGTTGTGTTCAAGTAATGGGAAAGTGACTGGCACGTATTTCAATACCAGAGAAGTGGACTCATGATTGTGACTATACCTCACCATGTGATTGAGAAATGTTAGGAGCTTGTTTGCAGGGGGAGTTTAGAAAAGTTTGAAGACGTATGCTACAGAAGCCCTAGAATGCTATCAGCTGAGCTTAATGAGAGATACTGGTGGGAGCTCAGAAGACCAGAATGTTGATAAGAATAAATATCATAATGGTCAGCATTAGGAGACTTCAGTTGGAAACAGGACTCTATTAACAGTTACACACTGGGAAAAAAAATTGTCCATAATTCTGTCTTGGTTACTTTTCTCTCATTGCTGAGATAAAACACCTGACACTCAAAATTAGGGCAGGAAAGGTTTATTTCTTACAGTTCTTGGAGGTTTCAGTTCATACTCATTTGGCTCCAAGGCAGTGTGGCATGGTGGGGCCACCATTCATGGCTGCTGCAAACAGCAAGGCACATAAACCTGCAGGAGAGAGAGAGAGACACGCCTTCCTCCTGTCCTTACACTGTATGTCAGTTCCACCCTTGGGTGGGTGCAGTACTCACATCACCAATCCCAGCACTAGACAACAAACCAATCATGAATACCAGACTCAGTCCCATCCAAGATTATATTAGGCTTTGCGGGGACACAGGACCTTACCCACAACAATTTCATTCAGGTCCTGGAAATTTCTGGAAGACTAAGATTAAGGGTGGCAGATTAATTAACGTGCTGGAGAAAATTTTAAGGCAGTCCAGTGTTCTGGCTGTGGTATGGGTACTGCTAGCTGTTTTAGCCAGATTTATAGTGAAAATCAAGAGAAATGGCAGAGCAGAATGATTTGAAAAGTTTACAATGTCATCATTTTACAATTTCATCACTCACAAAGTTGAGGCCAATGAGAACATAGTTGCTGAAAAGATTAACATCAAAAAAAAGCTAAGTACTTTTCATCAGGACTACCTAAAAGAGACTATCTGAGACTACCCTCTTTACACTCAAAAGGTACAAACCTATAAAGCTTTCATTTGAGCAGAGAGTCCCTGGGTTCCTTTCTAGCCATCTAAGAAATTAGCTCCCCAGTATTTATTTATAGTACACAGCTATCAAGATACTCAGAGGCCTCTGCTGCTGTGATCCAAAGGGATTGAGCTATTGCTCAAGCTGACAGAAGATTTTGACATCATTTATGTGGCACTAGTTTTACAAGCAGGTAGAACGTAAGAGTTATGGGCCGATGGAGGTTTTTACTCAGATTTCAGAAAAAGGCCTGAGAGGTCAGCCAACATGCTCCTAAGAGGGCAGTGCATGAAGCTATGAGAGTGGAGCAGGCAATTCCTAGGTGTAGGACCACCCAAGCCACTTAAAATTCACACCTCACCACAAATTGTTCTAGATGCTGGATGTGGAACTACAAGATCTAATGTTTTCCCTGAAAGGTATCAGTCTTGCTTTTATCTGATTCCTTTCTATTCTCTTGTTCTTCCATTTTGAAAAGGGGATGTTTGTTCTGTGCCATTGCACATTGGAAGCATCTAATTTTTTTTTTTAATGGGGGCTCACAGCTAAGAATTTTCCTTGAGACTCAGAATAAACTTCAGACTTGGTCTTCTGAGCAATGCTGGAACTGTTAAGACTTTGGTAACTCTTAGAGATGGACTAAGTGCATTCTGGATAATGAAATGGACATGAGTCTTTTAGAGACCAGAGGTTGAATGTTATGGTTTAGATCTAAAATGTCCTCCAAAAACTTCAAGTGTTTAGGAGGTGATTGTATCCTGGGGGGCACTACACCCATCACTAGATTACTTCATTGATGAGTTTACTGCTGACTTGCTAGAACAGAGGGTCTGGTTAGAGGCAGGTCACTGTGACCTGGCAGGGTATGTCTCTCTTCCCAGCTCTTCCCTTTGCCCTCTGTTTCCTGACTGCCATGGATTGAGCACCTTTACTTCTGCCATCGTGTTTCTGCCTTGGAGGCAGCCAATCTAGGATATCCTGATAGCCATACTCATTTCAGCCAAGCTTTGGCAAGCACATTGCTGTCATCTCATAATCAAGTTCTACTATCTGAGATGCAGAGTATTTCATGCTGCTTATTAAAAAGCAGTCACGTTTCTGATATAAGGGATGCATGTGTGAAAGAACTTCCCTAATGCTTTTTTAAATTGCTAAACACCTGACATTCTTTACCCCTGTGCTTATAAACCAAGACTAAATTATTTTTCTAAGAAGTAATATTGACTCAGCATATATACTTTAGTGTGTATCAAGCTGAGACTCCTAGGTTCTAAGCCCTGAAATGGAAAGATGCATTTAGGAATGAGAAATAGGGAAGTCTGGTTTTTGATTCAGGAGTAGTACCTCTCTGCTGGACACTGGGTTTGCACAGCTTCAGAACCACTCTGTGTAGGTCAGTGCTCTTTTACTATGCTTTCCCCAGTGATAGGAACAAAGCCCTATCCCTGCAAGTTAAGTCCTAATACAGTGGCAGAAACCAGGACGGTAGCTGAACCCATCTCTGTTATCCTTGCCAGACACAGGCAGTGACCTCACCCCTTGGCCATCTTCCTCAGGCACCAACCACGGTGGTGGTCTCGCTTCGTTATCCTATCTCAACCCAGGCACTGAGGAGCCTTTGTTTACTGATCTGAACTTGTTCTGTGGGTGTAGTTATTCTCTCTGCACCCTCCAGGAGGTCCACTCTACTCCCTCTTACCCCAGTCCACTCCCTCTTCTCAGGAATGCTTCTCTTATCTATTTTCCTGTTCTTGGCAGCTGACAGCTTTATTCAGAATCTCAAGAATCATGTAATCCTGAGCAAGCAGGTTGGGGGAGGAATTAGAATCACTTCTAAACCAAGGGGAGGGGTGGTCCCTAAGAGCCAGACACTTTTAAAAACTACCAATTGGCTGCCTGGATCATAAAAGCGGTTCAGCCTGGCCTCCGGTGAATGTCTGATTTTTTTTTTTTAAAGTAGAATTGTACCCACCCGAGTAAGTTAGAAGCAAAATATACATTCAAATAGCTGAATGCGTTGACCTGTTGTATGGGGTTACTTAGTATTGTTCATTTAAATACTGGAGAATGTCTGTCAAATACAATGGTTTTCCCTGTAGCTTGGTTGATGTTAAACTGTTCTGACAGTAAGTAGCCAACAGGTTCAGCAGCTTTGAAAGGAAAATCCTGGTTTGTGTTAATAAAACCATGTCATCAGCATAGAGAAAGGCACATACTCCACTATTTATTATGCCTTGATGCATTCTCCCCATGCACTGAATATCTGTATATATTTTTATATATGAAGGGGCTATGGTGCCAAATTAGGACACTATCCTGTTTTTATACTTAGAATCAGAATTTTATCCTAAGCATCAGAAACTCAGAATGTACATCAGAATGATTATGGAACTTGATTCTGAGGCTCATTTAAAAGATACTGATTAAGTATCCCATTGTTCTATGAATTGAAGACACAAAGATTAATAAGACATAGTATCTGTCCTGGAAATAATTAGATATAGTGGAGAAGACAGTACCAATGAGTACTGCAACCTTTCACAAACTTAGGATATGACTCCTGGTCACATTATATTCCGGGTATTCAAGATGGACAGATTTTCCTTGTATAGAGATGTAATCCAGTGTAGTATAACGACACATGTTTGTATGGGAATACTCACAAGCGATCTGATCAGTAAATAGAATCACTATAAAATCACATTATTTTGTTTCTTCACCTAATATTTGCAACTAAAAAAATAAAAGACATGTCTATATTTTTCACTTAGCCACAACCCACAATTCCATCACTTCATTTACACTCATTTTTATTTTTCCTAAATAAAGAAAATGTTCATTAGTATATTCCACTTGCTTATTCCTCATGCAAGATGCCTCATTATAGCTAATTAGGAAAAAAGGTCTGGCAAAGGGTGGTGAATTTAATTTTGCTTTGTTTCAAAGCTCTAAGTGATATTGAAGTCAGTAGATCTCATTTGAGCAAAAGAATTAAACCTATAGAAAGCAAACAGATGATCACGTAACTCTAGAGCTCAATTAGACAGCCTCTTGAACTACAGGAAGTCAGTATAATATCATTCCTCTTAAAGAAGCTTTCCATAGAATACATGTTTCCTGCATTAGTGTTCACTGCTAGTTCTGTAGATCAACCTAGTCTTTCACTGAAACCAATTATAATCATCCCTTTTCCCTAAGAAAAATAAAAATGATATGTAAACAATTTGAAGGGTTGTTCTGCAAAGTTTACTGGATGTACTTGACTTCTCAGAAGTCATTAAAGATAAAATATAAAAGATCAATGTCAAAAATGAAGAATTTAGCCGGGCATGGTGGCACATACCTTTAATCCCAGCACTCAGGAGGCTGAGGTAGGAGGAGTGTTGTGAGTTTGAGGCCAGTTTGGGCTACAACGTGAGCGCAAGGCTGGCCTGATCTACATAGTGTAACCCTGTCTCAAAAAACTGGGAGTTTGGCTCAGTGTCTTAAGTGTCTGCCTGGCAGGTGTGAGGTTGTGAGTTTGATCCCTGGTGCCACAAAAAAGAATAAAAAAAAAGAAGAAGAATTTAAATTTCTTTTTCATTTTTTCAATATCAAAAGAATTGAGTGCACTTTTTTTTGCTTTTTAAAAAAAGAGAGCTTCTCCTGGAAAGTAGAACACTGAAACTCAGCAGCAGGCTTGCCTCACTTTTCCTCAGTCTCTGACTTTGGCCAAGTCACCTCTTTGTACTAAGTTTTCTCACCCAAACCAGATATCAACCACTAGAAGGTGATAAAAAAAAAAAACTAAATATTTAAAATGATAAATGTGTTTATGCTTTTCAGGAAAGCATAACTTACAGACACTGAATGTCTTTAGTGTGACAAAGTCAACACAAACGGCTGTGACTTCACGTCTTTGACCTACAATGTCTTCACCTCTAACATGAGGGGTTGACTTACATGATCCCTTAGATCTGATGTGGTGTTGAAATTCTACTACCATGCTATTCAAGTACCACTGCAATTATTTGAAAAGAAACAAAACAGCAGACAACAAACAACTGGCACAGTACATTCAAAGCAAACATCCTGTGAACTCACTTCAGCAGCGCATACACAATACAAACATCTCTAAGATCCTTCCAATTTAGTTTTCTTGATAAAAATGAAACTTTAAAAAGGCTGATCTGGTGATGAAAATGTACTCCAATACCTATAGTTTGATTCAGGCTCATGGTGAAGAGAGTAACATAATTAGAATCACAACAAAGTCAGCATCATGGCAGAGGGGATCATTTAGACCAGACTGGAGGGGAAATTGCTATTTTCTGTATTCTGATTTTTATTCAAACCAATAAAAAATTTATTTCCTAAACAATTGAAATTATATTTAATAATGCAATGTCAAAGTAGAAAACAGTGTTATGCATACCTCTAGATGATTTATGTCTCCTCAGGTAGCTAAAGGCCCTCAACTTTCAGTGCATTTGTAGTGTGTATTAAAGGCTTAGTACAATTAAATATTAATGGCATATTTACTGAGCACTTAATCTACTTCTTGGGAGTAAAAAGATCAAATGTGTATCCCTGTTAAAGCAGAGAGACTTGCTAGAGGCAGTATCAGGATTGGTGCAGCCTGGAGCCCTCAGACTCACCCTGTAGTTTGCTGATAACCTCATCTTGTCAAATTATAATTTGTCACCAAGCATTCTGACTTAGAACCTCAGACATTTTGTCAATACCTGTCAATCCACACCCAGCAAAGAAAGCAATATAGTGTTAAGTAAAGGATTTAATTTAACAGGCTGGCCATAAACCTGTCATGGGTTGTTTTTTCTTAGCTTCCCTTCTTTCACCACTTTCCAAGCCAAATATAACCAAATACACAGGGTTCAACAGAATCACTCTGAGTTGAGAGAAATATTCGTAGATTTCCCTACCACCCTGTCTGTGTAATCTACTAGATCCTGGTCGGCTAAAGCGCCTCAGTCTATTTGCTAAGTGATTAAACTAAATGGCTTAGAGCTGACATTACATTACTTTGTCTCATTTTTCTTTTGGATAACTAGCCAGTGAAGAACCCTGAATCAAGCCAAATTTCCAGTTCTAGTCTTACGGTAATCCTCCACCCAAATAATCTCCATAGTAAAAACAAACTAACAAACAAACAAAAACAACAACAAAAAAAACTGAAGGTACCTATTTTAGCTTTAATCCTTTAGGGTGGTATTTAAAGAATGAATCCTGGAATGGCTGATATTTAGAGAAGTAGTCAAAAAGGAAAGAAGATAAAAGTCATAATTTAGAATGGCATTGTTCTTCAATGAAATAATGACACATATGAGTGCATCTTTTTACTTTTTTTTTTTCCTTATCTATGCAGCTGTAAAATCAGGCAAGCATCCCAGGATTGTAAATAAAATCACAGGCTGACACAAGGAAGAACCCTTTTAGATGGACTATTTTAGTTGTAATTAATATAAAGGGAAATGAGAAATTCTCTAGGTAGACATGCGTAGAAATAAAACTCTCATGAGCCAAAAAGGTAATATGGCAGACTAGGAGGTACAAGCTAATTTTCCTTCATAAAACAACAGCAATAGTTATCCAGAACAATAATAGCTTTGAGAGGGCTCAAGAGTCCATTTAAGAACCTGCAGCAATACAGATTATGAAAAAACAAAAAACAGAATAACTAATAATATGGATGGGGGTGGGTAGGTAAAAGTGAGAAATCTGAATCAAAACTGTCAAGAACAAAGAAGGGCGGGGACTGTCGAGCATAATCTGCCACACAGCAGGTTTCCCCACAGCGCCCATGACCTACTCTACAGAGGACACCACCTTCTCCACTGAGATAACCAAGAACAATTCCACTGCAAATGCCTTGAAGAGGAAGATGCTGCTGGGACATCTTCCTCTACCCAGGACCAGAGATGCTACACTCCAACCCAAAACCCATCCCTGATCCAAGAGACACACCCTTTCCATGCTTACCTGCATCTAGATCCTAGGTCTATGGCCACATCATGGGCATTTGTACCTTAATCACCAGAGTCATCAGTGGTTAATCCCATCCTATGCCTTGGAGACTGTTGCTCTGTACATTCCAGTATTACAGACCCCAAATCTTCAACCACTCCATGAGCACTAAACCCTCTAAAATCTCACCTACTGTTACAGAGAGATATCCCACTCCCCAGGCTCCCAGAGCTACCATAGCTCCTCTCATGCTTGTGATCCAGACCCTAGCTCCCCAGATGCTCCACAAGCACCTATACATTGCACTGGGTAACTAGCAATGAAGCAGCAGACATGACTGTGCCCCAGGGACCTATGCCAGCACCACCTTGGACCCTGGAATCTTGTTCTCTCCACACATGCTCAAGCTCCAGACCCTGGCTTTGAAGCCGCTCCACAAGCACCACACATTAGACACTAGTGACATTGCCCACACATCAGACACTAGTGACATTGCCACCACAAGCATACCCTCCAACCAAACCCAGTACCAAAGAGTTTTTCTCAACTAGAACTTTCCCAGCAGGAGAAAAAGAGATCAGGAGGAGCCCAACAGCATTTCCAACAAAGACCACAAGAGCCTTCACTAATACCACAGATACTCACATCCATGGACACTGAGGACAGTGACAGCCTTTGGCAACATTGACTTCAGTTTACAGAGGTGCATGAAGACTAGAATGTTGTTTCCTCACGGGAACCAGCAATTCCATCTCTCACTCAATAGACAGCCTGATACTCACCAGTAAAAGAGGTGTTTCCCCACTGAAACCACCATAAAGTCTGGAAAAGGTGACTACTCCATCAAATATGCAGACATCAATGCAAGACACATTTTAAAAAGCAATAAAACACAACATTACCAAAGGAGCATAATAATATATTTACCGGCCTCCAAAAATGGAGATGTATAAAGCCACTAAAAAAAAATTCAAAATAATTATTTAAGTGAGCTTGACAAGCCACAAAAGTGCACAGAGAAAATTCAGTGAAATTAGGAAAAATACCACATGAACAATATGAGAAATTTAACAGAGATTAAAATCACAAAAATAAACCAAATAAAAATTTTAGAGTTGAGATTGTGATGAATAAAATGAAAAACATTATAGAGCATGTCAACAGCAGAATTCTTATAGCCAAATTCTAAATCTACAAACTTGAAAACAAGCTATTCAAAAATATACAACCAAAGGGGAAAAGAGAAAATAAGAACAACTAAAAGGAATGAAGAAATCCTATATGATTTATGGGATAACATCAAGAGAGCTAACAGTCACATAATAGGAGTCTAAGAAAGAGAACAGAAAAAGGGACAGAAAACTTCTTCAAAGAAATAATAGCAGAAAAATTCTTAAATTTAGGGAATGATATAAACACTCACGTACAGGAAGTTCAAATGTCTCTTATAATATGTAATCCAAAGAAGACTACACAAGCATATTAAAAAACAATCATAAATCAAAAAGAAGAATCTGGAAAGCAACAAGAGAAAGAAGTCCTTATAGAAACTATCAGTTGGATTTCTCACTACTAACTTTGAAGACCAAAAGAGAATTAGATGATGTATTCAAAGTAATGTTTTAAAAATTGACAAACATAAATATTTTACTTGGTGAAATTATTCTTCAAAAATGATGGAGAAACAAAGTTGGTTGTTTTGTTTTTTTGTTTTCTACTGGGAATTGAACTCAGTACTTGATGCTTGCCAGGCAGGTGAGAGACAGTCTTAACCCAACTAATGAAAGCAAAGGAAATTTGGCACCACTAGACCTGCCTTATAATAAATATGTACTAAAGGGAATACTTCAAGCTAAAATGAAAGAAACCTAATTAGCCACAAAAAATATATGAATATATAAACTTTAATGATAAAGTAAGTACACAGTCAAATTTAGAATACTCTAATACAGTAATGGTGGAATATATATCATATTCCTATAGTGCAAATGTTAAAAAACAAAATATTACAAATAGCTATAGCTACATTAATTTGTCAAAGGATGCAAAACATAAAAAACTTGTTACATCAAAAACAAAACTAAGAAAAAGCATAGAGAATAAATTGCAAGTAAACAAGTAACTTGTCTTTAAAAATGGACTTGAGTAGACCTTTCCCAAAAGAAGACATATGAATAGTCAAAAAATACATTAAAAAGTGTGTAACATCATTAATTACCAGAAAAATTAAAACCATAATGGGATATCACCTCACACTTGTTAGGAGGGATGCTACCAAAAATGCAAAAGACAGTGAGTGTTGCAAAGGATGTGGAGAAAAAGGCATCTTTGTAAACTACTGGTAGAAATGCAAATTAGTATAGTCATTATAGAAAAGATTGCAGAGGTTCCTCAAAAAATTCAAAATAGAATGACCACATGATCTTATTTTTTGGGTATACATCCAAAGAAAAGAAAAGCAGCATTTCAAGATTTGTGGTCTCCACTAGCCTACCTCACAGAGCTAGAGAAAGCATTCCTGAAATTTATCTGGAACCAGAAAAGACCTAGAATAGCAAAGGCAATTCTGGGCAACAAAGGGAAGGCAGGAGGCATCACAATCCCCGACTTGAAACTATACTACAAAGCTACTGTGATAAAATCAGCATGGTACTGGAATCAAAACAGACCTGAAGATCAAT
>RJWM01011931.1:0-20000 GCA_004363535.1 Dasyprocta punctata
GTATTAAGAGCAATGCATGTTGCCTAAGTTGTTAAAGAAATATTGATTTCTGACCGTTTGCTGGAATACTTAACTCCTATTTTTCTTCTTTTTACATAAATTGTGTATATTGTGTTCTCCTCAGGGAGAAGTTAAAAGCATTGTGTGCTGTGAAGGCTCCATTCTGGGATCTCACTACTTTTGAGATGAATAAATGCGAGTCTTGCTATCACTGGCACAGACCTGTTTTCTTCTAGGTAGCAAGACATTCCAATGAGCCATGGCTGAATTTGGCCCAAGAACTTCTGAAATTCCAAACCAGTTTCTTACGGCCAAATTTAGTTTCCAGCTTTCAGTTGATGAGGCGCTTTGGCATATAGGAAATCTAATTTTTGTTCAGCAAAAATCTGCTTGGATGTACTTAATATAATTTTTAAAGTTCTACTGCCAGGTGATGCCTAAGCATTTCTTAGAGGTTGGCCTCAGATCTTGCTCAGAAAAGGGCATGCTTTCAAGGTACTTGATCCCGACCAACCTTGGAAGTATTGGATAAAATGGGCTGGCACTAAGACGTTTCAATATGTAATGGGAAATGAAATATGGCCAAACAGGTTTTGGTGCTCTGCCTGTTCTTTTGTTGTTGTTACTAGCTGGAGGCAGGTCAATCAACTTTACCTTCATAGTCTTCCCAACTCCTGTCATTTATTTTTATCAAACTCTTAGAAATTGGGGGCAGGTGCTATTCTTTAAACATACGATAAAAAACTAAAACTTCTGAATGCTTCTTATCTATTTGTCTGTTGATGAAGTGTTGCTTTAAACACATTTACTATTACTAATTAATTTAATTACACATACTGTAGCTGCATTAGCACATTTTCTATTATCTGCTCTGATGTGATACAGTGCCCTCCCACAGCCACCTTAACTTAAAGCTTTAATTGCTTTCCCCTAAGCTTCAGCTGATGTTTGATTTATCTGATTTCTTTGTATAAAGATTCTCTAGTTTATGATGTGTACACAAGTCATTAAATCGGTGTTGATGTTTATGTAGTGAGCTTGCCAACTTGGTTCCGCAGACATCCCTTTATGAATTTATGATGGGGCCATAAAGACAAGTGTCAGAAGCCCCACATCTAGGAGGGGAGTCACTTTCCTTGTGCTTTGTAGGGGACGGTTATGTTGACACTTTCACTGATTTGTCTAGCAAAGGGCAATCTGAAATCCAGAATTTTCAAATTGTGGGCACTAATTTCCTACTGTGTGTGTGTGTGAGTGTGTGTGTATGATGCAGGCAGCCAGACAGATGTTTGCACTTTGAAACAAAACGGTATTGTATTTGTAGATTTTAAGTGGGAGTTCATTTTTGCAAACCTAACTGGACGTACATCTAGATTTTTATGGAATCGGCATCCATAGTCTAAAATTCTTCAGCTATAACAATCAAATAAAACATTTCAAAACCACAACCCCCTATCATTTCCTTTTATCTGTACTTTATTTTGTGAAAACAGGTCAAATAAGACAAATTTTATTTGCAAATATTAAGTCATAAAAAGATGAAGTTTACACTTTTCTATTTTAGGAAAATCTTCAAAGATTGCAAATAGGAGCTTAATTTATGAACAAGGAGCAAACCTAAGTCTTTCGGAATGAAAGCAAAAACATGCTAATTTTAAAATAGATATATATGTATATATATATATAGTATTATTGCTTCACCCATGTACATACATGGTTTGATAAACTTTATCTCTTTTATTTCTAATTAACATTTAAAATTAGAACTCAGAAAAGTTGACTCTTGATTTTTAACATATGCCTCAGGGGATTTATCGCAAAATATTATTTATGTCAAATAACCATATATATATATATATATATACACATACATATGTAAGTTTGTTTTCATATAAATGGCATCTACAAAGAATCAAACAATTAAAATGAAAAAGTAAGGTCTCGGAAACTTAGGAAGAGAGAGCCAAATAAGGAAAAAACATTTTCCTGTTTGAAGAAGATAGATGTTCAGGGAGGTGGAGAGAAGGAAGGAAGGAAGGTGTTCCAGATGGTTTTGAAATTTGTGCAGGAGAGGAGAAGATTCTCAAATGTCATGTGGCTTTCTGAAGAGACAAAAACAGGGCTTTAATGTTGATGACAGAGTAGATAAACTGGAAGTGAGATAGTGAAACTCATTTTTATCTACATTTCCTCCCGATTCTCACCCTTTATGGAAACTGTTTTTCTTCATATTGAGAAAATTTAGATAATTAAATATAGTTAAGAGTGAAGAGTAAGAGAAAAAGAAAAAAACCGGCAATGTCGAATTAGCAAGGTTGTGGCTAAAAAGGACTTAAAATATTTGCTATCATTGTCACATTAAAATGACTGAAATATACGGTAATCTTAAAGTGCTTTTAACAAAAAAATTGAACTGAAAGAGTAAATTATTGCCAGTTTACATTTCAATGTCAGACAACAACATGAAGAGGACTTGTTTGGATCTGTGGCAATCATCTGTTCAATTGATATGTTTTTGCTGGGATTCTTCACTGCAAAGTTGAGTTAGGCACAGGAAGAATAGAGGTGTGTTGCAGTCAAGGTTTACAAGGGAAAGGAATCAGTACAGGACACATAAGTTATAGGATTATTTTACAATAGTCCCCCAAAAGAGTCAAATGCAAAAAGAGTGCAGAAATCTGTCTATACTCTATAGAACCAAAGAATACAGCTGAGGACCTAGATGCCATGACAAGGTCCTGCATGAGTTCAGCTGAAGACCTAGAGCCCATGACAGTGTCCTCCATGAGTCCAACAGGAGGCCTAGAGCCCAAGACAATGTCTTGTGCAAGTCTGTATTGAGGAAGGCCCAAAGGTCAGTGGTGGAAACTAGAAAGTCTGTGCCAGCGGGATGAAGGATCTGTGCCAGCAGGCTGAGGGATTAGGAACCAGGAAGCAATGCTCAAAGTAAGGAGCAGAGCTCCCCCAAAAAGTACCACAGCCATTCTCAGTGACAACAAGGTCCCCAGTTCCTCTGATGATGCTAACAGTGGAGTGCATATCAGGAAAACCAGCACAACGCTATCCTCCAGAAGAATCAATAGCACTGCCCCTTCCTCTCCGTTGCCCCTTTTACGCTGTTGGCGGCAGTTCTCAGGTGGGCCTTCCACACCCAGAACCGTGCTGACTCAATTCAGCTTGGTGTTACGAACTGACCACCAGTTATCAATCCACCACAAGATGTGAAATATGATTCCTTCACTGAGAATCTCTCTCTTACCCCTAGTATCAGCAATGTAAGGCAGCACATAACTCTCCTACGTGAGACATATAAATAAAGTGTGACCCACATAATGACTGCTTTCCTTGGATAGCATAAGTTAGTCTGTTTTCAACATGAATCCAAATCTAGCCACTTTATTGACTTCTTTAAGAAATCCTATCATAGCCAGGTGTGGTAGTGCACTCAGGAGGCGGAGGCAGGAGGTTCATCACAAATTCAAGACCAGTCTGGGCAACAGAGTGAGCTCAAGGCCAGCCTGAACTGCATAGTGAGACCAGTCTCAAAAAGAAAAAGAAAAAGAAAAAGAAGAAAAAAAGAAATCCTATTATGTCAGAGACTTTGTGAATTTTCTAGTTTACCAAAGATCTTTACTGTTATGGAGAGATGTCACATCACACAGCGTAGCCCACTTGAAAATTTTCCTTCATGCCTATCTGTTCCCATCCCTCCCTTGCTAACCTAATGGTTGTTCCGCCTCTCCTGCTCGGCAGTTCTCCACACAGCTTCTAGGCCCGGTAGGCAGGATAGTTTTTCTTTGACAAGAAACTTAGCTGCCATTGGAAGCACAGGCCTGGAAGATTTGTTTCAATCTCCATTTTTCAACCTCTAAATTTACCAGAACTCTTTTTCAATAGACCTTATTCTTCCTATACTGAAGTTCTTTACTAGCATCTAAAAAATAATATAAAACAATCTCCACTTGGTTGTTTAGAAGTAAAGAGAATCACTTCAAAGTATTGATCAAGGAAGCTTGATCTTGAAGAATGATATATCAATCAGAATAGGAGTTGTGCTGCTTTGACAGATAGCTCCAGCAATCCCAGATGCTTAACACAAGAAGAAATTCTTTCTTGGGCATCCCAGTCAGCTGACCAAGTTCAGGCTACTTGCCAAGAACACTGTCTGCCATATGCAAACCAACATACTCGATTTATTCCATGCACAGCACCTCTGTCTCAGTGAGCACCTCCATGCTTGTAGCAGAGAAGAGCAGGCCAGGGAAGTTCATGTCAGTAATTGAATTTGTTAGCCCAAGTTTCACATGCCACTTAATCATAGTCATTTGTAAAGGGACTAGTTGCATGTTCCTGCTCAACTCACAAGAAGGAGAGGCTGGGAAACATAACCTTCCACGTGTCCACCAGAAGGGAGGAGAACAAGAAATCATGGCGAGCATTTGAGATAACTGTAAGATAGGAAATGTTTTGATGGCAATGATAGAGGGGAAAAAAAGTAGACCAAGCTGCTACTGCACTCTGGTAAGGGTTATACATTTGTGTTGCAAAGTCATGGGATATAGGTTTGGAAAGATCATTTAGGGCCAGGTTGTGAAAGGCCTTAGAACATAGGTCAAGAATGTGTGTTAGGAGGAACATGGAGCGGAACGAGTTTTTGGAAGGGTCCAAATGATTATTGCTGTCTTATGGAGTTGCTAGTGGTAATTGTCTGGGCCTAATGATAGTCAATTTAGCAATTTAGTGCTCTCTCTCTCCCTCTCTTGCTCTCTCGCTTTCTCGCTCTCTCTCCCCCTTCCTCCCTCCCTCCCTCTCTGTCTGTCTGTCTGTCTGTCTCTCTGCTACATAGGGTCGTACATAGTTCAGGCTAGCCTTGAACTCACTCTGGAGCCCAGCCTGGTCTCAAACGCATGGCGATCCTCCTGCCTCAGCTTCTCAAGTGCTGGAAATACAAGCATGTGCCCCCATGCTCAGCATCTTCCTAATCAGTTAAGTATGAACTAACACCTTATTCTGGTGTTCTTGGGAAGATGCAGGGGGCACTGCAGGAATCCACTGTGCATGCCCCAGTGAGAAAACAAATCTCACCTTTCAAATCAAAATACCTTTAAAGAATCCATGGTTTTTAAGAACCACTGATAGAAAAATAAGATGCTGAATAACCATACATCACAGAAAACATTTATATTTAGAAACATTGGTGATATTCATGAGCATTTAAAATGTGTTAAGATATCTGTTAGCAATCAGCTATGTTAGGATGACAGAATTGATGTGGAAAACTGCAAGTACATAGCAGAGTGATAGAAATGATGAATGATTTTGATTTATGACTATATTTACCCAGGATGGATAAATAAATAGTTACTATTTGTTACACGCTTAATTACTTGTGTCAAACACCATGTTAGTACTTAGGTCTTTTAGCATGACCCACAAGACTCGGGAAGGTCTGGCACTGGCTACATCTCCAGCCCCGTCCTTCTCCACAGCCTCTCTCTCTCGGCAGTAGGACGCTGGGCTCCTTGCCATCCCTGCCTCCTCGCTGGCTCTGACTTCACTCAAGTCTCTGCTCAAATGTCACCTTCTCAAAATGCTCTCCCTGGCTACCCTATATAAAAGAGCAGCAGCCACAGTCACTTTGTATCTCAGTAGAGAGTAGAGTGCCTAATTTTTCTCCATAAAACTTATCACCACTAGAAAGAGTCTGTCTTCTATTTTTGTTTGTTTGTTTATTGCTTACATCCCTCGCCAAGGTAAGTTCCATGAATTTAGGGATTTGTGTCTTTTGTCTGGGACAGTGCCAGCGCTCAATATCTTTTGTCCAGTTAAGAAATGACTTATTTATACCCCATAAGTGTAATGGTAAGCACCATTACACTTCTTTTTCTTTTCTTTCTTTTTTTTTTTTTTTTGACCATGAAGAACCCATGCACTAGTAACCTCTTTAGAGTTTCAAGTTAGAAATCCACAGAGTCAAGATGGAAACCCAGGACCATCTGAATCCATTGCGTCTCCTTTCAACCGCCTTCTGACAATGCTGAATTCTATGATCATGGCGACGGAAAGTTGGTGTCGAAAGTGATTCTTTAAGAATCCAGACATCAGATATGTGTGCCTGAGCCATTTCTCTGACATTAATGTATATTTATTGAAAACTCAGTAAACATGTCTCTTTACGAGGGAGTGAACTGACTCTCCCTTCTTCCCCCTCAAAAAAGGTGCCTTGTGGAGCTAATAGGGGGTGAATTTGCTCACATGGCCAAATGTTTCCTCCTGCAGAGTGGGCTGCTTCCCAAAGAATTAGCCGTCCTCAAAATGAATGATTAACCCCAGCGTCCTGGCCAAATTCCCACTTGGATAGCGTAGAAACTGTTCAAAACTTGGACTCTATTGAAATTAGCCTGGCTGGATCGCAGTCTCGGCATTAATTGTAATATAATGGACTTTCTCCAGAGATTTAAGCATATATTATTCTAACGTGTATAAGCTCACTTTGTCTCTCAAAAAAAAATTTTTTTTTCTTTTTTAGTTTCTTCTTCCCCTCGTGAGATATGGTCTGAATTTCTCCATAAGTTTTTTTGTTTTGTTTTGTTTTTTAATTTCCCCATATGAATAACTGTGAGCTCTGTTTCTCTCAGACTTGCCAAGCCTTTTTCTCACTTGAGTGACTAGTTAGTCTCCTGGTCATTATCACAGTGTGTCGCAGGCATTAGCCACAGAAGCATCCAGATTCCCAGCTCTCTTGCGTAACTGTTGCCTGGGTTAGGGACAATTTCATTTTGTTCAATGAAATTTTTCTAATTGTTCCTTTCAAGTTCCCTCAAGGAGCTTATGTTCTAGTAAAAAGCACTTGTGTTTTAAAATTTAAATTCACATAATGATGGAAGTATTTGAGACACTGAAAACTCAGATCTCAAACTTGAGTCTTTTCATTTAGTTCTACCTGAACAAGTGATAAATCTTGTATGTTTCCTATATTCAGCCCTTTACCTTTATCAAGTGAGATGAGACAATGGATATGACCCATGTGTACTTAGATATTCAGCAGCTAATATTAGAAAAATGCTTGGAAAATGACAGAAGGAAAGAGATATAAATGTAGTTCCTAATGGATTTATGTGTTCTATGTCTCTCTTTCTAGCCTATGTCTACCAGCATTTTCTAAAATTTTTCCCAGGACTCCACCTAAAGTGTGACCTGATGATACCATAGCACATGTGTTTCCTGACTTGGTTGAGTGTTGCCAAAATGTATCTACGCTTTAAATTCAAATGTTTATCTGCTAGGCTATTAAATCATGGGAAGTGCTATTAGCTTAGAATGACAGTCATACACTTCTGCCCCAGCTATTGTGATAAATTCCTTGGGGCTTTCTACAGGGTTTCCCCCATATCTTAGTCAACATGGGCCTAGAAATATATAATTCTTTGTGGAAAAAAATAATTCAGATTTTCAGTCGTGTAAGCGAGTTGACAGAGCATACCTTTCAACTGGTAATATGCAAAAATTTCTTCTCCCCTTTCAGTTAGTCTCTTCCCAACTAGTGGTCCTAACTACTAACTTGAGAATGTACATGCCCCGTTTCTCCTGTTTCTCTTTCACTTAACACAAAACAGACCTGTTTCAGAGCCCTGAAAAATGCTCTTCCCTTACCAAACAGCTACTGAGGCTGTACAGCTCTCCTGGATTTTCCTCCAAAGCCGGGCATACATCAAGGAACAAAACACAGAAGTGAAAGCCCAAGTACTTATTAAAATAAGTTCACAAGAATGTTTCATTTGATGCTTCTTGTAAACAACTAGATTTGTTCCTAAAGAAATTAGAAAAGCATTGGGACACTGGGAGTATTGTTTGCTTTCAAGAACATTATTTATCTGATAAAAGAATTTATTTAAGCAAACTGCAAACTCCCTGAATAAGTCAACTTAATGATATTTCAGTTTGAATATATTTATGTAAAGCACAGTTCAAGTTCACTTGCTGGTAAGTTCTTTACTTATTATAAATTATATTTCAGATATGAAGGAGTTTAAGAAAGTAACATCTCCAGATAGTGTGGTTCTAGATACATAACACCTTCGGTATCTCAGTCATTCAAAATTAAACAGGAGGATGTGTTCAGGAACTTCAGGAAAGGAAAAGAGAACATAACCAGTGAACTGACAAAATGCCAGTCTCCTTCTCTGCTGCTCTACACTGCCCCCGGGCACCTGGCTTGTTAAATATCTAAGCCTCAATGTGGCAGCTACCCATAAAGTGTGTAGAACTGTACCAATATTACTCTGATATGATGCTCATGTATTTATTCGTTCCTTGCAGTAGTGTATATTTAGACCATGTCAAAATTGGCTTAGTTAGGTTGGAAATAGGATGGAAAAAGATGAAGACTTTATTATAAAGTCATGCTTTCTGTGTGTATATAGTACTCTGTATGAAATTTTACATGTTCACACACCTGAACTGAAAGAAGTCCTTACTTGAATTTCTCCCGGGTCACAGTTTGTACTAAGTAGATACTAGTGGCCAGCTGGGACTACCCAAAGGAGATTTTTCCAATACAGTCTTCTCAATGTCCACACCAAATCCAAGTCACAATCTTACATGGGAAATCAGAGGCATGAGTTAGATGGTGATTTATCTACACTTCCAATCTTTTTGAGACAGTATTTTTTCTGTTCATCTCTTGCTAGAGTCTGCCCTCCCTGACTTTCTATAGAAAAGTGTCTTCATATCAATAATACATGTTACATATATAAGAATAGTATCTTGAACTTGCTTGATGACTTCTACTTAGATTCTATACGCCATTTTTGGCTTATTTCTAGCCATGTAGCAATCCTTAAATGTTTTGTTAACTTAGAGAGCTAAGTCCCCTTGACTTATGTTACATTAGGATCTGTTTCCATTACTCAGACAGGAGCATTTAAATTACTTAAATATGCAAATAGTATATATGACCTGGTTAGTAACTCCTAAGTATTCAAATTACCTGATTTCAGATGATCAACTTATTCTCTTATGATCAGTTGGTCAACTCACCTTGCTCTGAAATACTCTTTTTTTAATATGTTAGTAATAATTTGCCGTGTGCACCATGTGTCAGAAGTGATAGAGGACTCTGCCTACATGCAGAAAAGCCACAGATGACATCTAAACTCTTTATTAGGTGGTAGCAATCAGAATGGATGCTCAGCTAATTAAAAAAAGATGCCTGTACTGGTTCAAACTAGTTGAATTCAGCTACATACAAGGTATATCTTTATAAAGTCCAGTTCTTGTATAGGCACCATTTTCAGGGCTTTTTAAATCCTTTTAAGCAGTAGTTTCATGGAAAATCAAATTATTTATTTCTAAGAATGTAAAGAAATATCACTAATCTGTGGACTACAAATTGAGAGGTATAAGAGGTAGCTCGCTATTGCTTTCTATAAAATCTTACCACATAAACTGAAAAATCATGGCCTGTGTGGTAACTTGACATATCTGCATTTCAAGTATGCCCCTCATTATTTCACTCTTTTTTGGTCCAAGTTGATGAGCAAATGCAAACATAGAAGGGAGGTAAATTAGGAGACTTCTTTCTGCTGAGTTCAACTTGGCTGCCCAAGCTAAGAGGAGCCCTTTTCTCAGTATTTTCTGATATACTGTCCAAATTAGGAGGCAAATAGCCATATACTAATATTTCCATAAACTATAAATATACATTATTATATAACCTTACTGTTTTGCCAAAGCTTTCTTAAAATTTGGTTTCTACAACTTTTTACAGTTCATAAATTTCTGATTTGTTTATATTTATTCAGCATGGCATTTATTATGATGATAAAAGATTAAATGCTATCAAGTGATTTCATACTGTAATATTTGCTCATTTTTATCTTGAATTAGTAAATTTTTAGTAAATAGCTATTCGGTGGCATTAAAATATTTTATATATATATAAAATGTTATGATTACAACATGAATTTATAGTTTATGACCTTATATATTTAATGATCAGAAGAAATATATTCATAGGTATGACAAAAAGACATTTGAAAGGTGTTCTACTTACTGATGTGTTGATTTTGTGTACATACTAATAGGAAATTTATAAACTGATTTTTTTCTGTCTGCTCAGAAATACCCTGCATTTAAAAGTATTCATGTGTTATAGAACTTAGCTAAAATAGTAAACGAACCTATATATGGAAAGTAGATAAATTTCGTGGTGGTACCTTGCTCTGTCTCCATCTTGATTTAGTTAACTTTCCCTGCACAGGCTGCTTTAAAAAAGGGAAGGAAAAACAAATTGATAAGATAAAACTGTGGGGAACTCCAAAGTAAATACTGCTAACTGAACTTTTTGATGGCCTAGTTAAGCGTTTTCTTACTATGCTTTGAGTTGATAGCTTTATTTGTCAGTGCAGTGCATGACTAAGGTAAATATTTGGTGGTATCTTCGTCTTCATTGTATTTTTTGATAGACTGTTAATCATCTTTCCCTTATATTTTAAAAAATGAGATGAATTCCAAAACACATTTAAAATGTGAGATTATGATCAAGTGGGGAGAAAAGTCAAATGTTTTGAACAACAATATTCAGCTAAGTGTGTAGTTTTATCCAACACTCATTTGTATCCAGAAAGAAGCTCTGTATAATGGCAGGAATAGAAAGCAATTCCAAACCTTTGAACCAAGTTCCTAACGCTAGTGTCATGTTTTATACCTTATATAGGTTTTTGTTTTGGCCAATTTTTGAATGAAAGTAATAAACCTTATTAAGGAATGATATTTCACTATAGCTGCCCTGATGGAAACTTTCACGAAATGGTTATTCACCATTAAAGCTCTCTTTTTAACTACTACTGTCCATCTTCAAAAAGTCATTAGTTTGCATCCACTTCCTTCTTGTTTTTATGACTTTTTAACTTATCATGAGCCCCATTCTCTTATCCTGTCCTTTGAGATGAGCAAAGATGATAATATCCACAACATTTCCATTGCTTACTCTAGAGATAATAACCTTTTTGAAAAAAGATAATACTCAGCTTTTTTAAACAGCCCCTTCCTTTTTAAATCTATATTAGCTTTCTCTTGCCAAACTCGACCCTCAGTGCATTCTTATGCTAAATCAAACAAAATTACTCATGCAAACAAAATTAGTCCATGCAAATAAATTTGGACTAAACATACTGAATGTGTTTTTATAGCTTTTAATGTTGCTTAATAAGTCCTTAATAATTATCCTACTTTTTGTCCACCTAGAATTTTTTTCATGTTATTAAAGAAATATTGTAATGGACTAATCACTAATCCTCATTTCCTCCTAACTCAGACTCATAGGGCACTGTGTCTGGACCTGTTAAGTAGGATTGTTGTCATAAGATTAGATATAAGTATCCCAGTTGTCTAGACATTATATAACTCTACTATATACTACAGACCCTTGTTTTAAAGCAATTTATAGCCTATTAAGCAAGAAGAAATGAAATGTGAATGAAAAGCCCCATGCCTTTTCTTTGCTCTTACAGCTTCTCAGTGTTACCTTCTGGGTTTGCCAGGCTCTTCTCAGTCTTCTGTAGATATAAAGGCTTACTCTAGAGATAAGAACTGATTTTCATTATTTCATACTGGACATGGATATGAAATTGGTATTTCCTGCCTCTTTGAGGTTCTTCTCCTATACATCTTCCTTCTCACTTGCCGTCTAACGTTCACCTCCAGCAGCTACCTTATCTGTGATTTTAACATCATATTTCCAAGATGTAAAGAATGCATGTGGTTACATGTTGTACCCAAATTTATGTGGTTGCATGTTGAACCCAAATTTATCAGCATGCCTGGCTGTGACCTAAATTTTTGAAGTAAAACATGGCCAGTCATTCTTTGCTTTCAAGGAGCGTGTAGTCTGCAGAGAGAACAGACAAGTGTTTGCAATGCAGTTTGGCAAAGGGGTAAGTGTAGGGTGGCACAGAAATGCTTGAGCTATGGGTGTCACTACCAGGATAAAATCTAGACATTGCTGTCCATAATTCCTACTTGGAAATAAGATGTTCTGCAAGAAGTGTTCTTTGAGCTTATGTAACTGTGAAATGTCTTCCCTCTGGGAATATCAGGGACATCTTCAAAGAGGACAAGGCCAACTAGGCTTGGGCAAGCCATTTTGCCTTCCTGGCCTCAGTTTTGTTAGGCATAAAATGAGAAGTCTGAATGAGATGGCATCTGATGTCCTTTCCAGTTGTGAAATTCTGAGTCTGTGAGTTTTTCTTTTGCAGTTCACTGAAAAATCTAAATAGCCTAAACCTGTTTTGAAATCTATTTCAACAAATGACCCATAAAATAAATAAGCACAAAATTCAATTTTTTGGAAAAGTGGTCTGGCTGTAGAACTGAGTGGCCCCATAAAATATTAATTTGGTCATAGTGTGGAAATGTGAAATGATTGTTAAATGAGTCAAGGCCTTATTTGTGGCTTTTGGCTCATTTACTAAGATTAGCCATGTAGGCAGCATAACATGCATGGCCAAGCAGCTCATGGGAGCATCCTAACAAATGTTAAATAAAAATTATCTTTCTCTAGCCTGGGAATATATTTCTGGTATTTTCAAAATACAGCTGTATTCAGCTTTTAAGTCTTGGTCAATAGGAAAGTAATTATATTTATTGTGCTTAAAGTTCTAAATCTTACCTGCAAATGTTTTCTAATAAGTTTTTCTAATATATTTTGGATGCCTTTGGGGAAATTTAGAGGTAAATTGAGTATTGGTAGTATCGGACCATCACTTAATCTCATCATGCCTATTCTATAAACTCCAATTCTGCTGTCAGAGTATGCACATGTGACATTTTTCCTTGAAGATGTGAAAGTGTTTCTCCTTAATCCTAAAACACTCACTTTATACCTTTTAGTCATTAATTTTGGTATTTGAAAAAATACTTTCTCTGATACGCTATTTTACCTATAGCTTTATAATAATAAACTTAATGAATATTCTAAATATCTATATGTCAGACCACCATGCAAATTCTGTTGGCTTATGTACAGAAGTATGAGCTTTACACTCTACCCTTTTTATTTGGTATGTGTTTGCCATACTGGGGATTCACGGTCTAGCATGTCGCAAATGCTACATATGCACACTGCCACTGCACATTTCCAGCTCTCTCTTTGATCTTTTTAATGGGACCTTCTCAGTGTGGCTCCAGATATACTAATCTCTTGGTATCTGGCTGTTACAAAAATTTCTCTTTTTCTGAATTTTAAAGGCTGTGATTAATCTATTTATTCTCAAGTAAGCTTAAATGGAAATGAATCTTCCAGAAATAGTCACATTTTGTTCCCCCAGATATACATCTGGCATAAAAAGTTAAAAAAACAAAGACTGCTAATTTAAATTTGAAGTCTGTGTTTCCATGACACCAAACATCTGGATAAAAAGTGAAAAATTCAGTAGATGTTTCCAAATATCCAAATATTGTGTCGGTAAAACCGTTAAATGACTGGCTGGATCTTTCCTTTTATGTCTGAGTATTTACACTATATATATATCATATATATATATATATATATATATATCATATATATATATATATATATATATATATATATATATGGCACAGTCAGTCCTTTCTGTCAAAAAACAGTACCAGTTTTTAAAAGAATGGCTTTTCTGACAAGTATGTATCAAGCACTTATTTTGTAGAAACGTTGGCCTGTGGAAAGTTCAAGGTCAAATAACATTTGAACTCTGCCATCGAATGATTTGCAGACCAGTGAGGGGTGATTTGCAGTCCAGCGAGGGATAATAACACAAGTGCGCATGCATACAGAGAATATGGTGTAATCACACAAACAAGGCAGAGGAGAGTCATGGAAATTTGGGGAAGCCACCACTTTTGGCATTGAGGAGTTCCCCATTTGTTCTATGGGTAGGGGTTGGATGTGCCAGAATTGTGGAAATGAAGGGAAATGTTATGATCTTATACCATTTGAAATATGCTATCCATCTGCAGCTGGCTAAGGGAATTCTATGCAAATCAATAGTCTTAAATTAGCAAGATGATTGCAATATTTTTTGTCTCGCTTTGTGTTATCACAGCCTTTGGTTACTATAAAACTTTTGAATGTAAATGTTTCTTAGGTATTTTTATTAGAAAATTTATATTCATCTCCCTTAAGTATTTCAATTTCCTCTGAGAAGCAAGTTGAAATTTACTCTTTGGTCATTTAAAAAATGCATCAAAATTCTACCTTCTACTTTGCTTTTCCAATTTAGATCAAGGTTTTACAGTTCAAAATACATTGCATGTTTTAAACCCCTATCTTCCAAGTTTTGTGATTTTTTAAAAATCTATTGAGATTATATGTCTGACAAAGTTAAAAACTTGTAAGTTGTCTTATTTTTTACCATGTTTGACATTGTCAAGAGGTAAAGACTAAGGCAGGATGAGTCACTTCTATCCCTTCTTCATTCTCTGCTGTATTCTCATCCTCCTACTTTTCTTTCTTTTTAAAATCATTTTTAGCTGGAGAGGAAAAGGGAGTAATCTGATAAAATTTGAGATGATCTAAATTGGACTTTGTGTGTTAGTGAAGCTAATTTATTGGTTCGAGTGATTGAAAATAAAGTGTAGAAATGGACACCATCTATTACTGTATTTATTGGTTCTGCTTTAGTCTGCATGAACTTCATTCTCGGATTCCCTCCTTTAGTGGCAACAAAGACCATCGCAAGTCCAAGCAGTCTGTGACTTAGTAACCCCTGTGAGAGACCAAACACTTTCGGGATTCCGATGATAAGCTCCTGTTAACCTAACTTGGGTTCCATCCTCTATGTAGCCAGCATGATCAACTATGTTGATTGACCAAACCTGTGTTACTTAATCATCTTCAGGTAGAATTGACAGTGGAATAGCGAAGGATGTTTCTGTGTTCTGATGCAGAGGACAGTTTGAGAAGGGAAGTGTGTGTGTGTGTGTGTGTGTGTGTGTCGCTTGTGCAAAAGGGAGTCAGTGAGGTTTCAATTAATCATCACAAACCTTGTTATTATAATCTCTTTAGATGTCTTATATTCCATTCATAACTTTGTTAACCTTTTTATCTTACCCTCACAGAGATTATGTCTCAGACCCAATCTTATTTAAGGTGACATAACTACTGACAAAGCTTAAAAGAAAACTTGTATGTTTTTTTTTTACAGTTCCTTCTACAAATATTTTGAGACAATGAACACAGTAGAGCAGAAATATGAAAATTAAAAAAGACTTTGTCTTCAGGAAGTTATATTTAATAGAGATGTAAATAAGACACAACCATGAAAAGATAAAAAATTATAAGCACTAAGCAAATTGCTATTGGAACTTGATAGAAAGAATACCTCCAAAAGGATTGGATGGTTTTTAAATATTTGTTTCTTGTTTTAACTTTAAAATTCTCAGAGCATAGGAATCCATCTTCACGTAAGAAAAAATTGATGAATTAATGACCATTGAATAAATTTGACATTACAGAAAGATGCATTTATTTATTTAAGGGTTAAATTCTCTGTATGTACTTGCATCCTGGTTCAGTTAACATTGTCCTCGATCAGGAAATACCTGCCCAATACAGTTTCATTGTCCATGTTAGGAATCCTAAGGATTTTATTTGCAAGCAGCACTATCAGAATCACAGTCACATGAATTAACTCTATAAGATACGGGCCTTGGAGAGAGTTGAAACATAACTGACGAACAAGACTGATCCTGGAGATACCTTGCTTTGCAAACTATCCAGGGTGCCAGGCATGATGATGCATGTTTCTCATATCAGCTACAAGGAAGACTGAGGCAAGAGGATGGCAAGTTCTTTTGCAGCCTGGGCAACTTAAGAAGATTCTGTCAAGATAAAATTTAAAGATCTAGGCTCAGTGCTTCCTGGGTTCAGTGCCCCATACTGAAAAAAAATTCCAGGGAGTTATTATAAGACAATGTCTAATTATAGAAAAAAAGATGATTATGTTTTTTAATGTAGTGTAATAAATTAAATATAATTAACATCAATTAGTTATAATTTAAGAATTAATACTGGATTTAAAAATGGTTCCAAGTTGTATACATACAGACAATACAGGAATACGCAAATCAAAAGTCTCCATCTCTAGACCCTACACCATACAAACCATTATTTAGCATATATTTTCCATATCCTGTTCTTATTCTACAAACATAATTATGCATATTTAGTTTTCCTTAGTTTTACTTATTTTGCTTAAAATGAGTAATATATATTGTTCAACCTGCCTGTTTCACTTAGCAATATATGGGAACAACCTTTTCATGAGAACCTCACATTGTATTTAATTACAGTCCAATTGACAAATGTTTAGATTGTTTCCAGTATCTTCATTTTGAAATAACTGCCTTATTTATTCATTGTGCACGTCTAATTCATGAGGTTATTTAAAGTATCCCTTAAAATTTTAAAACACCAGCATATAAATCCTTTTAATTTAGAATAAAATTCATGATAAATCAGTTCTAGTATAGACATCACTAGAGAGGGGTTATTCATAAGAGATTATTATTAGATGATTTCATTCACCAAACTGCCCCGTGATGTGTTGTAAGGATACTGTGGATTTACTTTCAAGCACTTGATAAACTGGGTCCCATTCCCTCCCCGCAAATAAAAGCAGCAGAAGCAGGCCTGTGGTCTCTCAAGTAAAGGTAGTATCATAACTGCAAGTGAGATTTTTAGAAGGCAGTGAAAAATATGTTGTTCCCATTGAGCCATGAGCCGTACTTGTCTTATTAACATTTTGAACATTGATCAGTTGATATTTCAAGAAAGAGGATCTTTGTAATTCCCTTCTTCTATTCACCAGTGGCCACAGAATTATTCTGAGATGTGAAAAACTTTGCTGATTCTTTCTTGATGAAGGGAACCGTCATCGTCACTATTATATTACGATGTGTCCTCTGATGAGTAAACTGAGCCATCTCTGGCCACCAGACCCAACTGGCTTAGCCCCCAACAGTGAACAAGCTAAACCATAGCTTTAATTCAAGAATATGGAAACTGACAACAAATTATTGCTTGTGGTCTACTTCCAGTTTTCAAGTGCAAACATTCTAAAGTTTATTTTAAATTTGAGCCAGTCAGACATTTAGTAATATACATCAAAGAGGTAGCAAAGGCTTCCCATGTTTATTATTTCAATATGATGTCTATTCTAATAAAGTGGAAGAATGCATATGATAGACCATGTACTCAAAATTCTCTCGTTCCAGAGTTTGGCCTTAAATATATACATATATTTGTAAATTAATCCAAAACATATTGTCATGGTTCCAATTCCTCTGAATGCTGATTGTTTTCCACCCCTCTTTTAATTTTAGAAATATAGTGGCTGACTGCCAGAACACTTTCAGATAAACAGTCCACCCCATGTATATAAGGGGCATGGAATCATGAATGTTCAAAAGCCACAGAGCATTATTTAAATAAGTTAAAGTTATTATGTTCTTCCCTATTAATTAAAAAAAGCCATCTGTGCAAGGTGAATTTTGGTAAGGTACCAATTTTTTTAATGATTGTAGATGAAACTTGCAACTGTTTTCATGGTGAAAGTATAGCTCAGGGATTCCCACGATAAGATGTACTGTTTATTATAAAATTCTGTGGTCATTTGACTACCTTTCTGATAAGACACTGGAAAGAATGTTTGTCATTCAGTCAGAATTCACAATCACACTTAAAGGAATTGGCTGTCTAGTAACACCTACATTCCCCTCTTCTGCTTTCTTAGAATCCTAAACCTTTATTTCATCTATGCCTTTCTCTTTTCTTGCCTCCACTTTTCTCTTTCTTTTTTTCTTTATCTGTCTCTCGGTCTCTCTCTCTGTCTCTGTCTCTTTCTGTGTCTCTCTCTGTGTCTGTGCCTGTCTCTCCCCTCCCTCTCTCTCTCTCTTTCTCTCTGTCTCTCTCTCACAGACACACACACACACACACACACCACAACCCACATTTGGTCAGAACCATTTTAGGCAAATACGTAACAACAGTGAGCAAGGCCAAACACACAAAAAAGATCAAAAACACTACATAAAGAAACTGCACACTGGAAGACATTACTGCCGTAGATCTATGCGTGCCCTTGTTGCATCTTTATTTTCATTTTTGCTGTTTGGAGAACTTTTTCCTCTTGGGCAAGCAACCTATCAACCTAGGCTTTCAAAGTCTTGGAGGCACAAAAACTCAACAGTGTTACTACCTTCCTTGAATTTGGCAAGAAAATACCTTGATGAGAAAGGTTTTTTATTTTTTTTATTTTTTTCATCTCCCTCCCAACCAGTGTTTTCAGTCAATTAAAATTTGTACTTGAGGCCTTTTCCAGTTTGAAGCCACCTCGGCGTCTGTGATGAGCAATCCTTCTTGTTTGTGCAGTCATTCATTATCTCCATTACCAAAAGGAGAATAGAGGACAATTACATTGTTTGGACGAATCCGAGTGTTAGGAGGAGTATTTGTCATGGTGGCAGAGTGCAGCACCTGACAGGCAACGATTGATGGCCGGGAATGAGTGCGAGTGGCCAAAGCAGCCTCATAGGATGCAAATTACTGACTGTGGATTCCAATTTATCCTGTTCATTTTTCTTGCCCGTGCTGAAGACCATTAGTGGTTTTTGAAGCAGTGAAGGGGTCATTACTAATGTGGGTAGGCTCGAAGCAGGAGGGGGAAGGAGGGGAAAAGCCTTCTGTAATTACACAGCTTTCAGGAACAGGCTGGAGGCCCTAGCCAAAAAAGTGTCAACACCTCGCAATCAGAAAAATTTATTTTCATTTTATGCTTAACCCATATTAACTCAACATTATCATCTTTCTTTGTTAACATTTGCAGAATATTAAAAGCCTGGCTTCTATATTAATACAAATCTAGTTAACCCTTTTGCTATACAGGGGATTTGGTTTAACCTAATGGCATTTGGGTTTGCTAATAAGTAATTGTGCACATTTTGGATAATACATGCTATTATAATCTATGAAATACCTGAAGAATACAATTTTAGATGATTGAAAAACATTCACTTGCTCAAATACGGGAATGATTAGAATGCTCTGAATGGAATACTTTGTTGTTCCTAATGTCATTCTTTAATAATGTTGATGGGAAATATTTATTATTAAAGGCTTTCTAGCTTATGAACAACTTTGACATGCTAGATAAAAGTTTACTTTTCTGTTTAAGAAAACTAGTGAATTTAGAACAGGGGCCTACTTAAACAGCTATGTTTCATAATTATTTACATGCCAGTGCACTGCCTTTCAAAGTAAATGTATGATCTAAAATAGCAGTCCTTGGTTTCAGAATGAGAAAGGAAAGTAGGTTGACAATGGGAAGGCTGTTATAAATGTGAGTGAGTCGTGATGGGAAGTAAAGGGAAAAAAAAAAACCACATTGAAACCTATGGCTTCATTCTCTTATTGCCATAGTTTAAGGTAAAATGTAAAAATTCATGTGAATTTTGAATATAACTGACTCCTTTTGATGTGTGCGCATTGCTTGTGACCCCAGTAGCCCTGAGCACTAACCAGAATGAATGAAAGAATCTTCCATTGTCCCATAAAAGAATCAAACAAATACACTGTAAGTACACTGTGTTGTAACCGAATCAGTTGCCATGGCTTCCAAAATAGTTGTGATTACCTACTATATTACTTTCCAAACTTCTACTGTCAGTAATATGGTGAGAATAACTAGGAATAATAATTTTATTGAGCCATCTTACAAAGTAACTTAAAATGAGGACTTTCCATATGTTTTCCAGGAAGCACTAGTTCAGTAGTGCAACTGACACGAATGTAGGTGAGCAAAATTGTGATACGTCACAACAATGCTTTCAACCTTCGACTGATTTAAAAAATTGAGTAATTTAGATACCTGGCTTTTTATTGCTAGCCTTACCAAGTGTGGCAGGCACATGGGACTACAGACCTGAATTTCTAGACCCCTTTCCCTGCCCACACTTCTACATAT